>MU722759.1:94510-111082 GCA_026770625.1 Nicotiana glauca
CATCCAAAGCGATAAAAGATATTATACACATTTCTAGGTCTTATTATTTTCGATTACGATTTACCTTTGATCTACTTTTTTATTGTATTTGCTTGCAAAGTATTCGTTAACTTTCGAGTCAAACAATTTGGCGCCGTCTGTGGGGATTTCGGCAATCGAAATCGTAGTTTGAACCTAGAATCTCAAGAACAAATCATCCTCCTTCACACCCTATTGAAATAAAAAATGACAGAAAGTGACGCAAGATTGAAAGCAATAGCAGGTGTTACAACCAACTTCATTGGCCCCCTCAACGAGGCTAGTAGAGAAAATATCCTGAGCACAACACCTGGCAGCACTCAAGAGGGAGAAATCTCACCCTCTCCATCTGAAGATCTGACGATCTTGCACGAAAAAGGAGCTTCCATGTCTGTAGTCAAAGAAACACCACCCCCGGTGGTTAAGAAGCTACTGGAAGAGTGGCTAATGAACACCCTAGGCAGCTTACTCGAAAAATCGCCCCAAAACAACATTAAGAGCCTGCCGACGACAGACATCGCTACTACCAGTGAACGCGATACTGTACGTACAAACAACAATCACTCTAATGACCAGACCAGCGATGGCACACTTGCAGCCATCCTTAAAATAATGGAGGAAATGGAGAGCAAAAATAAGGTACTTCGGGATCAAATGAAAGAGCATTAAGAAAGGGTAGACAAGATTCCTGGCGCTCCTAAGTTACTACCTAAGTACGACGTGGGAAGATTCGTCGAACAGCCATATAGCGAAGAAGCTGCACCTCACCCGATCCCAAAAACCTTCAAAATGTCGCCTTACTTAAGGATATATGATGGAACGACAGACCCCGAAGACCACCTGATCCACTATGTAACCGCTGTAAAGGGTAACGATCTATCAAAGGAACAAGTACCATCCGTACTGCTGAAAAAGTTCGGAGAAACGTTAACGGGGGAGGGGGGGGGCTAATGTGGTACTCACAGCTGCCAGCTAGAACGATATCAACATTCGAAGAAATGGCGGATAAGTTTGCCATTGCCCATGCAGGAGCAAAGAAACCGGAGGCCAGGGTCAGCGATATCTTCGCCGTCCGACAAACCGCAGGTGAGGGACTCAGGGACTTCCCGGCTAGATTTAACAGAGTAAGGATGAGCTTGCCAAACATATCGGAAGGCATGGCGGTCGCAGCTTTCCAAAACGGGCTGAGCAGAGATGGTTCAAGATCAACAAAAAAGATACGGAGCCGACTCATGAAGTATCCCCCCACCACATGGGAGGAAATTCACAACGCCTACTGTAACGAGGTACGAGCATATGAGGATGACCTCAACGGACCAACCCAGCGGCTCACGACGATACAGTCAGAAGCAAGGAGGAATTGATGCAGCGAGGGCCGGCGGGAACAATCTTCGCATTTCAATAAAGAAAAGCACCTGCCTTAGACCAGTTCTCTGCAACTCGGGAACATGAAGTTGGAGATCCTCGCATCCACCACCGCCAAGACACATAGAAGCACTTCAGCGACATGTCTCCCCACTCCGTAACGAAAGAGGTATGCCCCCTTTATTATCTACCCATAACTTTTGTGTGTCTCCCTCAGAAATAGTGTACGCATTGGAGAAATTGGGAACCAAAGTACAATGGCCGCAGAAAATGAAATCAGACCCTGCCACAAGGAAGTCAAACGTCCTGTGCGAGTTCCACCAAGAACGAGGACACATAACCGAAGATTGCATAGGGCTACGGCAGGAGGTAGTCAGAATGCTGAACCAAGGATACTTGAAGGAGCTACTCAGCGATAAAGGAAAGATCAATTTCGCACGAGGGCGGGAACAACCTCAGGGACCTCCAAAGCCACCTTCGCCAGCATGCATTATCAACATGATCGTCGGAGGAGGCGACAATTCAGCAATCAACCATGTAAAATTCACAACCTCGCACAAGTTAAAGCGAACAATCGCCCACGAACGGTATGAAGACTTCGAAGAAAGTATCACCTTCGATAAGTCTGATGCCGACGGTTTGTCTTTTCCTCATTATGATGCTTTAGTCATAACTTTACGTATTTCTGACACTGATGTTAAAAGGATCATGGTTGATGATGGAAGCGGCGTATGTATTATCCATCCAAGAGTCCTCGCTCAAATGAGGCTCGAAGATAAAATAATACCACGCTGCATAACACTAACTGGTTTTAACAATGCAATGGAACGAACCTCTGCGGAGGTATCATTGCCGATTTTAGCAGGTGGAGTTACAATGGAAACCACTTTCCACGTCATGAACTAAGAAACAGCCTACAACGCCATCATAGGACGCCCATGGATACACGCTATGGGGTAGTCCCCGCAAGCCTCTACCAAGTAATCAAGTTCCCCACCCCTTGGGGAATATTTAGCATTCGGGGTGAGCTACGCACAGCGCAAGAATGCTACGGGATTGCTCAAGACTGCTCACACACCAAACAATTGAAAGGAGCAAGTGCAGAGGCATAGCAATCAGTCGTGTCGGAGACTAAGGTCGACCCGACCACGGAGGCCATCAAAGATCCGGATATCATAGAAGCCTGCAAAGCAACGGTCGAGGATCTCGACCCGGTACAATTGGACAGCACCGACCACATGAAGAAAGCCTACATTGGATACAGCCTCTGCGATCCATGTAAGTACCAGGAATTCCTAACTAACCAAGCGAATCTTTTTGCTTTTTCTCATTCAGATATGCCGGGAATACCAAGAGATATTGCCACCCACAAGCTGAATGTCGACCCACTATATCCACCCGTACGGCAAGTTAGAAGGAAGTTCAATGTCGCAATCAACGAAGCCGTCAGCAAAGAGGTAGATAAGCTACTGGACAACGGGTCCATAAGGGAATCAAAATATCCCCAATGGGTTGCCAACGTCGTGATGGTCAAGAAGAAAAATGGGAAATGGAGGATGTGCGTCGATTTCACCGACCTCAATAAAGCATGCCCAAAAGACTCATTCCCATTACCCCACATCGACCAGTTAATCGATGCCACATCGGGACATGAGCTGCTAAGATTCTTGGATGCCTACTCCGGATACAACCAAATCATGATAGCCGAAGAGGACCAAGAGAAAACAACATTCATCACCCATCAGGGGACATACTGCTACAAGGTGATGCCGTTCGGACTCAAAAACGTAGGGGCGACATATCAGAGATCGGTCACCAGAATGTTTCAAGGAACAGCTTGGCAAGACCATGGAGGTCTACATCGACGATATGTTGGTAAAATCGGCAAACAAAGAAGACCACCTCGAACATCTGAAAGAAGCCTTTAAGATACTGTGGCGGTATGGGATGAAATTGAACCAAGAAAAGTGCGCCTTCTGCGTAGCATCAAGGAATTTCTTGGGGTTCCTCATATCACAACGAGGTATCGAAGTCAACCCGGACCAGATCAAGGCAATAAATGCAATACCTGAGACCTTGAACAGCAAAAAACTGGTACAAAAGCTGACAGAGTGAATAGCCGCCCTATCCAGGTTCATCTCGCGATCCTCTCACAGGTGCCATAAATTTTTTAACGTATTGAGAAAAGATCACGGACTACAATGGAATGAGGAATGCCCCGAGGCTTTGAAAAAATTGAAAGAATACCTGTCTTCGCCACCATTGCTAGTCAAGGCGAACCCTGGCAAACCCTTGCTAGTATACCCAGCGGTGTCCGAAGTCGCTGTCAGCGCAATCCTGGTTCGCAAAAACAAAGGTACGCAATCTCCTATTCACTATATCAGCAAAACCCTAGTGGACACCGAAACACGGTATCCACACCTCGAAAAGCTTGCCCTAGCACTGGTCGTAGCTTCACGAAAGCTTAGACCTTACTTTCAGTGCTACCCTATAAGAGTTGTGACGACTTTCCCCCTGAGGAGCATCCTACACAAACCTGAACTGTCGGGAAGGCTCGCCAGATGGGCCATAGAGCTCAGTGAGCACGACATATCCTACCACTCGAGAAATGGCATCAAGTCGCAGGTACTTGCAGATTTTATCGTCGATTTTAGTACAGAGATTTTGCCGGAAGCAAAACTAGAGGCCATTCACACCCCACCTGGTGCCGACCTCTGGACCCTCTATACTGATGGCGCTTCCAACGTTTTGGGATCGGGATTGGGACACATACTCAAGGTCGCCACAGGCGAAATAATTTGTCAGTCCATACGATGCCCCGATATGACTAACAATAAGGTCGAGTACGAGGCCGTAATTGCAGGTATGAAGTTAGCCATCAAATACGAGGCTCGATGACTCATCCTCCATTGCGATTCTCAACTCGTGGTAAACCAGGTCACCGGGACTTAACAGATCAAGGAACAGAGTCTGCAGAAATATCAGTCAGAAATCCACAAGTTGATGTCCGAATTCGATGAATGCCGCCTAGAGCAAATCCCAAGGGCGCAGAACGTCAAAGCAGACGGCCTAGCCAAGTCGGACGCAGCCACCAAGAACATCAACAAGGGGAACATAGTCACCCTACTCCATTCAGCCATAGATCACACTGAGGTACTCTCTTTAAATCTAACTTGGGACTGGCGCAACCAGTTTATCTCCTATCTGCAGGAAGGGACACTCCCACTCGACAAAAAGGCGGCCAAAAAGCTCCACATACAGGCTGCCCGATACTGCCTAATAAGTTACGATCTGTACAAAAGAACGTTTGGCGGAGGCCAAACCAAGTAAGGCAAGTACTCGAAGAGGTACACGAGGGTCACTGTGGCGCACATATAGGTAATCGCGCTCTTGTTCGTTGCATCATCCGTGCCGGGTACTACTGGCCCACAATGAAAAAGGAGGCAGCAGAGTATGTTCGCAGGTGTGAACAATGCCAAAAGTACGCCCCCATGATACATCAACCGGGAGAGCCCCTACACTCAGTAACATCACCTTGGCCCTTCGTCAAATGGGGAATGGACATAATCGGCCCCCTGCCGGCAGCGCGAGGAAAGATATGATTTCTGTTAGCTTTGACCGACTACTTCTCCAAGTGGGTAGAAGCAAGTGCATACGCCCAAATACGCGAACAGGAAGTCATCACCTTCATATGAAAAAACATCATATGCCGCTTCGGCATACCCAAAGAAATCAGCTGCGACAACGGCCCACAATTTATCGGCAAAAAGATAACGGAGTTCTGTGACAAATGGCATATCAAATGGATACTCTCCAAGCCATATCATCCCACCGCCAACGGCCAAGCAGAAGCATCCAACAAAATAATATTGAACATTCTGAAGAAGAAACTCGAAGAAGCCAAAGGGCTCTGGCCCGAATTGCTACCAGAGGTACTCTGTGCATACCGGACCATGCCCAAGTCTAGCACAGGAGAAACACCGTACTCGCTAGTCTATAGAACCGATGCGGTCATACCAGTCGAAATCGAAGAACCGAGCCTGAGATATTCACACACCAGCGGACCAGACAACGACATGAGTAGGCTTTAAGACCTCGACAAAGTCGAAGAACGAAGAGATATGGCCCACATAAGAATGGAAGCTCAGAAGCAACAGGTCGAAATGTATTATAACAAAAAAGCCATAATACGACCTCTCAAAGTAGGAGACTACGTCCTCAAAGCCAAAACTTTGGTGTCAAAAGACCCGAGCGAAGGGAAACTAGGCACCAATTGGAGCGGGCCATATAAGATCATAGCAGATGCAGGCAAAGGAGCATTCCAGTTGGAAACAATGGAAGGAGAAACACTCCAGAACAATTGGAACGTCGCCCACCTCAAATTTTTCCACTTTTGAAGGGCATCTCCCGAGTCATACTCTTTTTGCCTTACCCGAGTTTTGTCCCAATTGGGTTTTCTCGGGGAGGTTTTTAACAAGGCGGTGAAGGAGACACCCAGGGGCGCATGGAAATAGGTTTATCATACCGGCCATTCGACACGTCTCTCTAGTCCGATATAATAAAGGGACTAGCCTAGTTGATTCTCCATTATGTAAGTAGCTAAGGCCACCTTCTCCATTATGTAAGCGGCTAAGGCCACCTTCTCCATTATGTAAGCGGCTAAGGCCACCTTCTCCACTACGTAAGCGGCTAAGGCCACCTTCTCCATTATTTAAGCGGCTAAGTACACCTTCTCCATTATGAAAGCGGCTAAGGCCACCTTCTCTATTATGCAAGCGGCCACGGCCATCGCCAATAATTGTCGACCTCGCTCAATGACGATGGATAAACACTTTAACGACAGTTGAAGTTACATCCTTTAGGCTGAAGACCATCGCCAATAATTGTCGACCCCGCTCGACGACGACGGATAAACACTTCAACAATAGTTGAAGTTACATCCTTTGGGCCAAAGGCCATCGCTAATAATTGTCGACCCTGCTCGACGACGACGGATAAACACTTTAATGATAGTTGAAGTTACATAATTTGGGCCAAAGGCCATCGCCAATAATTGTCGACCCCACTCGATGACAACGGAAAAACACTTCAACGACAGTTGAAGTTACATTCTTTGGGCCAAAGGCCCTCGCCAATAATTGTCGACCCCGCTCGATGATGATGGATAAACACTCCAACGACAGTTAAAACTACATCCTATGGGCCAAAGGCTATCACTAACGATCGTCGATCCTGCCCGACAGTGACAAACAGTGTATAAGCAAAGAACACTATGAAAGGATAAGCAAGACAAGTATAACTGTTTTACTATAACAAAAATTATATACACTTAGTCCCACGAAGGACTCCTGTTACATTCCAAAAAAAATGCAAAATCTATACAAGTCCTAAGGGGCCTCGCCAGGGTTGTCCTCGCCATCCGCTCGCCCCCTTCCTTGGTTATCATGGTAAGCCTCATTAAACCACGAGCCGAACTCAAGCCAGTTGACGTCCTCAGAAGTATAACCTTCTCAGTCGGGAGAGTCGAAGCTATACCCACAGGCCACACGGGCGGCACGAGCCTCACGCAAATGCTCTTGGACCTCCTCCTCAGAGGCAAGATACGCAACAAGAAGTTTTTTGTACACGTCCAACTTATCTTCCGCGTATATCCACATCTCGTGCGCATCTTGGGCCTCGTCCCCAAACCGTGGCGGGGAAGCACACTTGAGGGCATCAATCTCAGCCACCTTCGTTGCAAGATTGGTTGTTAAAGCCGCCACCCTACTATGGAGATCAGCTACCTCCGCCGCCACTTCGGGGCTAAGCTCCAACTCTTCCTCCCTCAGCTTGAGCAGAGATTCCAGCTCGCTATTGTGAGCCACCGCCCTCATCAACTCTTCATCTTCCTTCTCCAGCTCCGCCGCCCTGTGGTTTAACTGTGCCTCCCTCTATTCGAGGCCCTCCCGAAAAACCTGGAATTGTGGATCCTGCTGGAAAAGATCTGCCACCGCTTGATGCTTGGAGCGACACCGTTTATATTTCTTCACCATCTTATCAAAAACAGTCGCTTTCTTCTTCTCGCGGTGCCTTCTCTCTACTTCCAGAACCAGGGTCTAAAAAAAGAGAGAGAAGAATGCATATATATACACGCGAGTTAGTACGCATCAGAATCAACTACATAACATACAGAAGAACGGAGAAGATACTTGCAACGCCATTCCTGCGACCCTCTGAGATAGCTTCGCGTCGCTGACAGCACTCAGCATCTCACGCTCAGAAGCCGCACAAAGTAGAGCCATCTCTAATGCGGCCCGCTCGCTGTGCTGCAGCAAGTTGTAAGCCTTTGGAATCACAATGCGATGGTCAGATCTGTCTGCCGTCATCTCCACATGTGCAGGGCCTTCCGCCATCTCACCCGTGTTCCCATGGGCGACCTCAGCAGCTGACCCCCCAATTTTACCACCAACAAGGGGCGATGAAATGCCCTCGGTAATGCGAGTCGTGCTAGTACCAACATTAGCACGTATCTGGGTGGTCGGCCTCCCCGAACGGATGGCGTCGGCCATAAGGACGGGCCTAGTTGGCTGGCGAGGCACGTCCCTCTCTTCGTCTCCCATCACCACCGCCTTGCTCGTTATGAGCCTCCTTCTTTTCCTCTCCTCGAGCTCCTCTCCCTCAGAAGGCTCATCCGTAGGGTGTGGAGACGATGTCGATAGCCTCTTCTCACTTACGGCTATTTCCGCAGGCACTACCTCTTGCAAAGAGGCTACGGTCACCCTTTCCCTAATAGATGCGTAAAGTATCTCCTGCGCAGCTTGACCGGCATCTAGTTGGGAGGAGGTGGGCGCTGTCGCCCTCCTCATGGGAGCACTTCGACCTGTCAACAACAGTGATTTAGCTGACGAGGCTTACGAAAACGATTAACTAAAGTTGAGGAAATACTTGAAGGGTTCGCGGGGTCGTAACGTTCAATGAACTCCGCCCACTTATGGGTCTCCTCCGCTAGAGGCAGCAGATCGGATACCCACTGCCTAATATCGGTTATGAACCGAGGAGTGTGAGCTATCGCTGCAAAATCATGGAAAAATTTTAAGGATGATACAATCGAAACCGCTAAAGTCAAAAATAATAAATAATTTGACAGGTACGAATACTTACGTCTCGAATTTCACCTCTCAGGGCGACGGTATTGGACACCAGGTGTTCCGTCCTAATGAAGAAATATCTGCCCCAATAGCCTCGGTTGGGCCGGTTGTCAGTTTCCACGATCAGCCCCTTTGAACCATGATTTTTTAAATGCATCAAGGTACCCCTCAGGTAGCTGGCGCCGAATAGTTGCAAAAGGTGGTGGACGGAGACCTCCAACCCAGCTAACTCTGCGTACGTAAATACTACCCTACACACCTTTAGGGTGTACGGAGTAAGTTGGGTAGGACATATATTATAGAAACGACAGAGTTCTTCCGCCAATGAAAGAAGGGGGAGGCCATAGCCAATCAAAAAGGGGTATTCGTAGGACGTACAGTACCCCGGCCTATGGATGTTCACGTAGTCCTCCCCCGCCAGAACCATCTCTATATGAGCGGGTATATCATATGAAGTACGAAGAAGGTCCAAATCGGCTTGTTTTAACTCAGATTTCTCCTAAGGCTGTTCGGGAGAATCTCTTTGAAAATCCCTCCTAGCAAGGAGTTGTTTTGGGAGTACATTATTTACGGTGAGAGGGGTGAGATCCTTCCCTTTCTCCCCTTTATTACCACCGGATGGAGGCAGTATGTCGGTTGATTTATTACTGTGATCTCCTGAAGTGTTACCACGTTTAGATTTTGTCATGATTCTCGAGTGAGGAACGATGTACTACATAACCACGAATGTATTTTCACAAAAGATGTAGGTTCTCGTGAAGAGAAAGCGCTCTCTTGAAATAGTCGAAAAACTTTCTACAAATGATCTAAAGTTAGGTCAAAATTGAACCCATTCCCTATTTATAGGGTCGGATAGCGTTGAAATCGAAGAGGCAAAACCCTAACAGGCACAGGAAACCAAGCATCAGAACACCTTTTGTATTTCCTAGGGAACACGCGTGATGATGATGCATGCATACGGTAATCATAAAAGTACAAAAGTAGTCAACGTCCCCCTAGTGAGGATGCTGAGTTTTAAATGACGTCGCCTTTGTCCCCACGCCCAAGTCGTACCCTTGCTTTAGTTGGCGTATGCTCAATGAGCATACCTTTGGCGTAGAGACATTGAGGGTCAAATTTGACCCTATACAGTTAGTCGCTCCGCTAGTTGGAGGCGCATTCGGTAGGCGTCTTCAATGGGCGGAAATGCAAACCTCGTCTTTGGAGAATTTGACCACGCCCTGGGGGCGGTAACGTGAATGAGATGAAATGTATGACATTGCCGAGCTGCTGACGCATGGCTTCCTTTTAGAAATGACGTCATCGCCCGCATGCGTCATTATTATACTTAATCCCGAGGCGGTTCAGAGGATGATGTGATGTTCTGGTTTCCCGCACCCGTTTTGAATCATGCCTTTTCGATTTCTGCGCATCCTAACTCTATAAATAGGGGGAAGGTTCAATCTGTTTCATCTTTCGAACCTTTGGAAAACCTTTTCTGGCTTCCTTTTTTGCCTTTCTTTCTAGCAACCGTTATTTCGTGTGAGACTCTTCCACTTCTTTGAAGCCACACTTCTCGTCGTTAGTGTTTTGTTTCTTACATAGGATAACATGAACAAACGTCGTCAGAGCAGTAAAAAGACCAAAGATAATGCCCCATCTAGGGTTCCGCCCTCATCCGGTGGCAAGGAGGAAGAAGCAGGAAAACCCCTTGTTCCTCTTACTGTAGACAACGTCCTCCCAAAGGAGATGCATATTCGAAGGGATTTTCAAACGAAAAGCCTAGCCCTTCCTTGGGAGCATAGTGATTTATTGCAATCCCATATAGACAATCTTCGAGCGGCGCACCATATTCCGGACTATGTGGAAATGGCTCCGGCTGGGATGGACTATGCCAATGTGCACAGGCCTAGGTACTGCACATTTTACGAGTACCCATTTTTGATCGGTTATAGTCTCCTGATCTACCCTCTAGTGGAGGAGCTTTGCCGCTTTTTCAATGTGTGTCCGACTCAGCTTACTCCTTACACCTTGAAGGTGTGCAGGATTCTGACCACGTACGCGGCCAAGGCTGAGTGCGGCGTCTCAGTTCATCACCTTTTACAGTTATTCAGCCCTAGTTACCTGAGGGGTACCATGCTGCACTTGAAAAGCCGTGGCACGAAGGTCTTGGTTGTTAAATCTGACGACAAGACCAACCGCCGCTTTTGGCGTAGGTACTTCTACATCAGGACGGAGCACCTAGTGTCTAACCCTGAAGGGTTCCCGGAAAGATGGAACCCGGAACGTAAGTACCTTTATTTGTAGAATTCATGACTACTTGCGACCTTGACCGTTCGGCCACTGTGATTTTTTTATTTTCTCTTTTTTTGTAGCGAGGGCTTCTCCACCCTAGTTCATTGACAATATTAAATCATGGGTGGAAAGAATGATACATTATGTGGAGGAATGTCGTACCTGGGCCACATTTCGTGAACGATACGGCCCGTCAGGTAATTCTTCGGCTTGGGTTTGGAAGTTCCCTTAGGTTTTGTTACCTGACTTACTCATATTGGCAGGTCAAAGCGCCCCTAAGAAGAAGAAAACCGTCGTTACCTCGCCTAGGGCGGGGACTGACTCTGAGGGTGGAGACATACCCTGCGGCTCATTCAGTGATAGAACTCTCGAGGTTCCTTAGTAGGAGGTTGCGCCTGTGGTGGCGTCCGCAAGTGAAGCGACTCCTTCAATGCCATCCCTGCGGCTTGTGGAGGAGACTTCTGGAGGTGAGGAGCCGCTAGAGAGAAAAAGACGGCAGTTGATAACAGGCAAGGGGATAGGAACTGAAGACGAGAGGGCAAGTGAGCCCCGTTAAGGGTCGAGGCCAGTTTTTATGGCCGATGCTATCCGTTCTGGGAGGTCGGCTCCCCAAAGGAGAGCTATCACCGATGCCAGCCTAGCCCGCATTCCGGAGAGTGGTTCGTCGGCTGCTGTTGGAGAAGTGGGCGACGGTGCCGAGAGGGTGGATCCTAAGGCCGCCTATGAGGATGTAGATGGGTTAACGAGGGGCCCAGCCCATGTGGGGATTAAGGCAGGTAGATCAAACCGCCGAATTCTGATCCCAGAAGGGTATAACCTGTTACAACACAGCGAGCAGGCCGCAATGGATATGACCCTGTTATGTGCGGCTGCTGAGAGTGAAATGCTAAAAGGTGTTAGTGACGGGGATCTATCCCGGAGGGTCGCTGGCGCGGCCTTACAGGTAGCTTTCAGTTTTCTTTGTGTGACGTAAGGCTAACTTTGATGCATACTGACTTGCCTTTCCTTTTTTTCTTCTCCTTTTTAGACTCTCATTTTGGAGGTGGAGAGGAGGCGGCGAGCGCAAAGGAAGGCAGCCAATTTTAATAAGATGGCGAAAAAGTACCAGCGGTGCCGTGCCAAGCATCGGGCGCTGGCGGACCTACTTAAGCATGACCCAGAATTTCGGGTGTTCCGTGAGGTCCTTGAGCAGTCGAAGGCCCAACTGAAATGGAGGGTGGTCGAGCTGGAGCAGGTTGATGAGCAGCTGATGGCTGCTTTGGCTCGGAACATTGAGCAGGAGACTCTTCTTCAGTCGAAGGAAGAGGAATTGGAGGTTGGCCGTGGGGTAGCGGCAGAAGCTGCTGATTTGCGAGCCAAGGTTGCTGCCTTGACCACCGAGCTCGATACCAGGGCAGTTGAGATTGAAGCCCTTAAGCGAACTACTGCACCAAGGTCTGATGAGGATGCGCATCGTGAGGCGCATGAGATGTGGGTATATGCCTAGGCCAGACTAGTCGTGCTCGAGGAGTTCTTAGCTGTGGGTCGAGCTACTGAGGCAGAGGTTCAGGAGCAACGGGGCGTAAGTCGCGTCGCCCACGAAGCCTGTGGGTATAGTTCTGACTCCCCAGACCGAACGGGCTACAATTCCGAAGACGTTAACCGTCTAGGATCCGGGTCCTAGATCTCTGCAACTTATCAACCCGGGGGCGGCAATGGACGAGATGGCGGTCAGGTGGGGGACGATGAGCAGAATGGCGAAACCCCTTAGGACTTGTATACATTTTTGTTTTGTTGTATTTTGGAATGTAAATGGGTCCTTTTGTACCTGCATTTTTTGGATGATGTGAATTGGGTATTTACAATCGTTTTGAGAATCCCCAGTATTGGATGTTGGACTGATGTATCATTGTGATTGTTATGTTAAGCCTTTCACATGTTTTGGTTCTAACAACTACCTTACAAACTCTGTTAATTTTGGAGAATTTTAATATTAATATATTTTTGAGTCATTTCAAATTTAAGAAAGAACTTGGTGTTGGTTTTCTTGGTTATTGCTGGAGAATGCTTCAATTCACCTTTTTTTTATTGCTAGAATATTTCAATACTCGTTGAATCTAAAGCACAATCTTATTTGCTAAAGTGAGACTTGATCAATAAATCTAGCACAAAAATAGAGGCATTTGATTCAATTATTTAGTTTAACTGTTTATTATATTAATCCAATTGAATCATGAGACTTTCACTTGGTTTCTTGGTAAGAGTATGGTCTTGCTCTAGAGAAAATATGTCTAAGAGATTTTGGTATTATTTTTATGAATCTTTTCTTTTCATGCATCCATGAGTAGGTACAGATTGCTGCTTAGTGTTCAATATGAGTTATCTTCTTTACTGAAGGGTGAGAATTGAGCCCGTGATTGCCACTATGAGACACAGAATCCAAACTCCTCATGTGCCTAAAGGTACTTTTTTGTAATTAGTGCTAATCATATTTTTACTTGATCAGGGAGTTGTATGTTGTATCATTTCATTTGCTATATGAAGTATAAAAATTGCATGCTAACCATTAGAGACTATTTTAACATCTATTTTACATCTTTGAATTTGACTTCTGTCAGAGATTTTTCTCTCATTTTATTCATCATAGGTCATATGCAAAAATTAAGAGAAAATATTTGGTGAAAGTTCCACCATAGAGATTCCAGTTTGCTCTGTAGATAAAGGATCACTGTGACCTGTAAAGAACCAGCATAGAGTCGAGTGAAGGGTTTATAGATTCCAGTTTCTATTATACACGAAAGTCCACTGAGTGACCAGCAAAGAATGAGTGTTTTTGTAGTCGACTGTTAATGTCTGGAGTTCATTTCAGATAGTGTACTTTATTTTGTTTTGAAGATGTATTAAGAACTTTTTATTGTACTAAATGTTGGATTTAAGCCATTGGGCTTTAAAGTATAAAAGTGTGAATTGGGAATGGAGGAAAAAATAAAAATTTGAAAAAGTGAGCTTTTGTCTTGCACTTTGTCCCTCATTGGTGAGGGACAACTACATTTGTGTGTATATATATAGAATCACTTCTTAAAGATCTTAAAAGGAGTTGAAGAGAATGAACCCTCGCGCCGTCATCGTCGCTCGGATCGGCTTCGGCTTCAGATTTGGATCGATCGATAAGATTATTTTTTGGACAAAATTTATTTAATTAATTATTTAATAATTAATTAAATGTCAGATCACTGCTGAAGATTCAGAAATATAGAGATTCCAGTTTACTCTGTAGATGAAGGATCACTGTGACCAGTAAAGAACCAGCGTAGAGTCGAGTGAAGGGTTTATAGATTCCAGTTTCTATTCTACACGAAAGTCCACTGAGTGACCAGCAAAGAATGAGTGTTTTTGTAGTCGACTGTTAATGTTTGGAGTCCATTTCAGATAGTGTTCTTTGTTTTGTTTTGAAGATGTATTAACAACTTTTTATTGTACTAAATGTTGGACTTTTAAGCCATTGGGCTTTAAAGTATAAAAGTGTGAATTGGAAATGAAAGGAAAAATAAAAATTTGAAGAAGTGAGTTTTTGTCTTGCACTTTGTCCTTCGTTGGTGAGGGACAAATACATTTGTGTGTATATATATATAGAATCACTTCTTAATGCTCTTAAAAGGAGTTGAAGAGAATGAACCCTCGTGCCGTCGTCGTCGCTCTCTCGGCTCGGCTTCGGCTTCGGCTTTGGATTTGGATCGATCGACAAGATTATTTTTTGGACAAAATTTATTTAATTAATTATTTAATAATTAATTAAATGCCAGATCATTGCTGAAGATTTAGAAATATAGAGATTCCAGATTGCTCTGTAGATGAAGGATCATTGTGACCAGTAAAGAACCAGCGTAGAGTCGAGTGAAGGGTTTATAGATTCCAGTTTCTATTCTACACGAAAGTCCACTGAGTGACCAGCAAAGAATAAGTGTTTTTGTAGTCGACTGTTAATGTCTGGAGTTCATTTCAGATAGTGTTCTTTGTTTTGTTTTGAAGATGTATTAAGAACTTTTTATTGTACTAAATGTTGGACTTTTAATCCATGGGCTTTAAAGTATAAAAGTGTGAATTGGAAATTGAGGAAAATAAAATGGAGGGAAAAATAAAAATTTGAAGAAGTGAGCTTTTGTCTTGCACTTTGTCCCTCATTGGTGAGGGACAACTACATTTGTGTGTATATATATAGAATCACTTCTAAAAAGCTCTTAAAAGGAGTTGAAGAGAATGAACCCTCACGCCGTCGTCGCTCGCTCGGCTCGGCTCGACTTCGGCTTTGGATTTGGATTTGTCAAATGATCGATCGATAAGATTATTTTTTGGACAAAATTTATTTAATTAATTATTTAATAATTAATTAAATGCTAGATCACTGTTGAAGATTCAGAAATATAGTTTGGCCGCGATCCTAGCGTAACCGCGGTAGGACCGCGCCAGAACCCTGCTATAGGTTCAGAGGGCCACTTTGGCCGCGGTCCTAGCGTAACCGCGGTAGGACCGCGCTTGAACCCTGCTACAGGTTCAGAGGGCCACTTTGGCCGTGGTCCTAGCGTAACCGCGGTAGGACCGCGCCAGAACCCTTCTACAGGTTCAGAGGGCCACTTTGGCCGCGGTCCTACCGCGGTTCAGGCGGCGAAATTTCTGAACATGCATCTTTTCTAGAACAGACATCACACATCTTCTAATAATTGCCTATAAATTCATAGGCATGGCTTTGTGTTAACATATCAAAAAAACTACAGAACTTCCTTCTTTCTAAAAATACTGTATTCTAATTCGCAGTCTCTCTCTCTCAAATTTGTAAGTGTGATTTTGCTTCGTTCTTTAAGTTCGTTGGTATCCTGCAGTTTGTATTGCCACTGTTGCAAGAAGGTTTATTCCGTTTTATCCTGGGAGGATTTAATCCATTACCTTGGTAACGTGTGAGGGGGTTAAAATTCTTTAAGGACGCACAAGTAAATTGTGGACTCGGAATATTTCTTAATCTTTACTGCTTTTCGAGTTTCTTTTATTCTTCTAACAGTTTTTCTGATTTTTTGTTTTAACACAGTAGCGTTCACAAGCTTAAGAAATTTTATATACTAATATTTCTGTGTTGAATTATATACTAAACTGTTTTTTATACTACGTTGGAGAATAAAGCCTTGGTGCTTTCTACTCCAATAATTGTTCTGTCTGATTTAAAGTATATAAAAAATTTGCTGGAATAATAAACATACGGGTTTGATGTATATAAAAACTTTACCATTGTTACGTGTTGTCTGTTTTGTTTTATATTCAGTTTGAAGATATCAAACCTTCACTAATTTAACAAAGTTCTGTTTTGTTTCCAACTCCATAGAAACATGACGAATGAAAACAAAACTAATGGAAATATTGCGGGGACGGGTGCTACTGTTACGAGTGTTGCTGCCTCGTCAAGCCGTTCTACTCCTGCTCATGCTATGACACCAGCAGAAAAACCCGAAAAGTTTTCCGGTATTGACTTCAAACATTGACAAATGAAGATGCTCTTCTATCTTACTACATTGAGTTTGCAATGTTTCATCAAGAAGGATCCTCCGGTCTTGGCAGAAAGTACTCCGGATGATGAACGACTTGTTGTAACTGAAGTATGGAAACATTCTGATTTCTTGTGCAAAAACTACATTTTGAGTTGTTTGGAAGATGGCATGTACAATGTCTACAGCATCATGGAAACTTCAAAAGCATTATGGAATGCGCTTGAGAAGAAGTACAAGACTGAGGATGCCAGACTTAAGAAGTTCGTGGCTGCTAG
>MU722759.1:133040-154764 GCA_026770625.1 Nicotiana glauca
ATCTCCCTACCCCCACCCCCACCATATCTACCACCCTCCACAACCCTGCCCTATCCCCACCTTAAATGGAAATATTATTAAGAGTACTATCTTTTATGTTGTAGATAGAGTACTTTTTTTTAATTTCAACAAAATAAGTATTTTTCTTTCATAATGTAAAAAAGTATTTTTATTCATTTCAACAAAAAAAGCACTTTCTTTTCATAAAATAAAAAAATTATTTTCTTTCATTTCAACAAAAAAACACTTTCTTTTCTTGATAGAAAAAGTATTTTTTTCATTTCAACAAAAAAAATGTAGCAAAAAATATTTTCTTTCATTTCAACAAAATAAGTAATTTCTTTTCATGATGTAGAAAAATTATTTTCTTTCATTTCAACAAAATAATGTAGTTAAAAGTATTTTCTTTCATTTCAATAAAATGAGTATTTTTCTTTTCATGATGTAAAAAGTATTTTCTTTCATTTCAACAAAAAAAGTGCTTTATTTTATTATTAAAAAGGTATTTTCTTTCATTTCAATAAAATAATGTAGTAAAAAGTATTTTGTTTTATTTCAACGAAATGAGTATTTTCTTTTCATGACGTAGAAAAAGTATTTTCTCTCATTTAAATAAAATGAGTACTTTTTCATGTTGTAGAAAGAGTACTTTCTTTTTTAACCAAAAAAAGAGTATTTTCTTTTTAGTTATGTAGCATAAATTTCAACATTATTTTTGCGTGAAAAAGTAGAGCAACACATTAGTCACTTTAAGTTTGTGTGAATTGTTAAAAGAATGATTAAACTCCTGAAGAAAATTGAGTCCTCAAAATATTGGGTATTTGCGGTTTGGGAGAGGGGGGAGAAGCATAAGAAATATGGGGAAGTAGCATAAAAAATTATTTTCGTAGAAAATATTTTTTACTCTCTAAACAAATACTAGAAAATATTTTCCGCAAAAACATTTTCATTCACCAACCAAATAAGAAAAAATAAATGACAAAATCACTTATTTTTAAAGAAAATATACATTTTTCTTCGTACCAAGCACACCCTAAATTAAACTATTCTTTATTCAACCTTGGCGGATGCAGCTGTCGAATGTGGTAAGACTGCTGAATAATCTGATGAATCATACACACAAGCAACCAAAGGTGAAAATGATGTGGCTGTCGAGGCTCTAATACTTGAAATTTCTCCTTGTTTCTTTGACGTCTAGGATTTAAAATAGTTTGTGAATTGTTAACAAAGCAAATTATGAATGGCAATGAAACAGGAAACAATAAAATAAAATAGGAGGATACAATTTAACGTGATTTAGTAAGCCAACCTACATTCACGTGTAGATGAACAATCCGTTCTTCCAAAAAAGAATATTTAAAGGAGGATAACAATATCAAGTGAATTAACTCATATTCACTGCTGAGGATGGATATCCACACACACGTGACAGATAAATTTGTCCTACAAATACTCTCCTTAGATTGAACTTTCTAATTTTAGGTTTCTAGATAAGAAGACAAGTAAATTTGGGAAAAGAAAGAAGTAAAAAGAATTCAATACTCAGGAATCTTCTTTTCTAGTAGCCTGTTTGGCCAAGCTTCTCCAGAGGCAAGAAGTGCTTTTTTTTCCAAAATCACTTTTTTTTCCTAACTTGAGGTATTTGGCCAAGCTTATTTAGGAAAAAAAAGTGCTTTTGGGAAGAAGCAGAAGCAGTTTCAGAGAAGCAGAAAAAAGTAGCTTCTTTCCAAAAGCAGAAGCAGAAGCAGTTTTGATTTTTCTTCTTACCTAAAATACCCCTAACTAAATATTGTATATACCAAAATAACCCTTAAACCTAATACTTAGGATATTAATTTATAAATATTTCTTCTTATTTTTAGGAAAACTTTCTAATATATAGTGACTTTAGGGGTGAATGCTTTTATATTTGTTGAAGGAATTTTAATATATTTAACTTATATTAAAAGAATTAAGTACTTTTTAATTTTATTTTTATATTTTACTTAAATAAAATATATTTTTTTAATTATTGCATGTAATAGCAAAATTTTTAGATTATTTATTTACTTATAATATTAATTATTAAGTAAATCTATTCATGTCCTTATTCGTAATTTGACACTTAAAAGCACTTTCTAAAAAGCTTGGCCAAACACAAATTATTTCTCAAAAGTGTTTTTCAGACTGATTAGCCAAACACAAACTGCTTCTCCCCAAAAGTACTTTTTTCAAAAGCACTTTTAAAAAAAGCACTTCTCAAAATAAGCTGATTTCTCCAGCTTGGCCAAACAGGCTATAGATGTTAGACTGTTTGAGTTGTCCCACATCAGAGGGATTTGAGGTCCTTGGTCTCCTTATATGGCTTCGGCAATCCTCACCTCACAAGCTAGCTTTTGGGGTTGATTTAGGCCCAATGTCCATTCTTATCATAAACTAAAATTGAAAAAGTCGAGACATTTTTTTTTAATATTTGTGAAAGTGAAAACTAAAATACAAAAATACTGTTTCTTATAATTTCCACATTAAAGTCGAGCATATGATGCTCTAATTCTTCCTCCTTTCTTTGTCCTTTGCTCCCTCCGATTCACAATAAGTGTCCACTTTATTTTTAGTAAGTCCATTAAGAAAATACTAAATTCTACTCAAAAATACTTATTATGATTAGACTATCCCTAATTAAACATTTAATGTGAGTAAGAAAACTTTTTAGGGATATGTACATAGGGGTTATTTTGTAAAAACAAATTGAATTCTTTCCTAATTACATAACTAGACACTTATTTTGAACCAAAATAAAAATGTAAATTAGACACTTATTACGAACGGATAGGAGTATCATTTTACTAAATGCCTTTATTCTCATGCTTTTGGAAAGGCAAATTAGCTCCTTTCCCTTCTCAATTCTCCTACTACATAGTGAGAAAAAGGGCAGCCCGGTAACCATTAAACTTCGCTATAATGTCACGTGATAAAGAAATTACGGGTTTGAACGCTGGAAACAATTATTTACATAAATAAAAGCACGGTTTGGTAAAAATGGAAATATATAGTGTATAAAGCTAAGTTTTCTTCTTGTTTTCCCCAAAATATTCATGCTTGAGACATGGGGAGAAGCCATCAGCAATGGACATTTTCTTATTCATTATTTAAATATTTCCTTTGACCCTTAACCTCTACAGTCTGCAAATAATCTATAAATATGGAGAATTCTTATTCCACTTTCTAAGTAGAATTTTCTTCACAAATTTTCCGACACCCATAAAACACACAAACACATATTGCATGTTCTGAAATCTTATATCAGTGATGCCCAAGTGTTTTAGCTTAACGGCAACAAAGAACCAGTGTCTCAAATCCAGTTTCAGCAGTCGGGGTCTCCGATCTACCGTCACTGACCTCAAAGATGGCACCATCATGCACTGTTGGGTACCCAAAACAAGAAAATCAACCCGACCCGACTTGGTCCTGATCCACGGATTCGGCTCCAACTCCATGTGGCAATGGAGCGAAACGGTACGAATCCTCTCACGACACTTCAACGTCTACGTCCCCGACTTAGTATTCTTCGGAGACTCCTACACGACCCGACCCGATCGGTCCGAGTCATTTCAGGCTGAGTGCGTGAAGCGCGTGATGGAGGCGAACTCGGTGGTGAAGATGAGCGTTGTCGGGCTGAGCTACGGTGGGTTCGTGGCGTATAATATGGCGGCGCAGTATAAGGATTGTGTGGAGAAAGTGGTGATTTGCTGTGCCGGAGTTTGTTTGGAGGAGAAGGATTTACAAGAAGGGTTGTTTGCGGTGAACAGCGTGGAGGATGCGGCCAACATTCTGCTGCCGCAGACGGCGGAGCAAATGAGAGAGTTGATGGGTTACACGTTCGTTAAAGCTCCGGCAAAAGTTTTGCCTTCTTGCTTGCTTACTGACTTCATTGACGTAAGTGTCTCATTTTCCAATTAGTTCTTCTTACATCTTTGTCTGCCTCTTAATTAACTACAATTATTAGTTACTCTCTCCGGTCCAGTAATTTTTACCTTTTAGCATTAATTAACAATGGAATTGACCATATTAACCTTTATTATTTCACATAAACACTTTTAATACATGTTCCAACACTATTTACTCCAAGAATAATGTAGAAAAAAATAATTAATTCATCCTTGAAATCTGAAAAAATCACTTATTTTGGACCACAAAAAAAATACTAAAAAATCACTTATTTTGGATAGGAGGGGTAACTAATTATTTGAAAAATAAAATTGACATAACTACTTTATGTAGCACTGTTACCATAAGAAGTGTAACAAGATATTTTGTGAAACTTTGCTCTCTAATTTAATATATGTGACTTAAATATTTTGAATTATTAATTATTTGTCATTTTTTTTGTAATTTTTTAAAAATATTACTCCATCTGTTTCAATTTATGTGAACTTATTCCCTTTTTGGTTCGTTCCAAAAAGAATGAATCCTTTCTAAATTTGGTAACAATTTAGCTTAAACTTACAATTCTGCCCTTAATGAGAAACTTTTATAACCACACAAATACTCGGGACCCTATTAAATTTATTTAGAACCACAAATTTCAAAAGTCTTCATTTTTTTCTTAAACTCCGTGCCCAGTAAAACAGGTTCACATAAATTGGAACGGAGGTAGTAATTTTATTTCAGAAAGACATGCAGAATTCTTATATTCCAATCAATGCTAGTTCAAAAGATTAAGAGTCTGTTTGGAAAGTCACCCTGTAATTGGAATTGGTGTAATTATTAGGGTAGTAATTACACAACCTAGTAATTACCCAGTTGTGTAATTACGATGACCTGTTTGTTTGTCATAGTGTAATTACAAGTTTACTGTTTGGTTGCACAAGTATAATTACACAGTTAGATTAAATTTTAAATTAAGTAATTATCAAAACATAAAAGTTAATATAATAAATATATGCCTATAAATTTTTATAAGTATAAATGATATTATATTTGATATTAAAGATGTATATTTTTTGTGAATATACATTAATAAGTAATCATATATTTATAGCTAATATTGTAAAAATAACTTTTATATATATTTTAAATTAATAATACTTAGTTTAGATACTTACAAAAACTAAAAATATATATTTTTTTGTAAGAACATCATGGAATTCATATTTGATAAAATAAATTAATATTTATAAATATAATGCCATAACATTATTCAAATGTTTGACAAAATTGATCTATTAATTCTAACTAAAAAATGAACAACATGCAACGTGAGCTAATACTACTAAAATAAGTAAATTGGAACCATGAATATAACAAAATTTCAAAATCCAAAAAAAAACTATTTAGCATATGTAAAATTCCAACATAATAATAGTAAGTTGCACTATAACTTTAGATTAGGAAACATAATAAGTTCATAACCACATTCAACAATAAAATTTCACTTTAATTGCATAATTCATTATATGACAAGTTTGTTAATGACGCATTATTTATAATATTAGGAGGTGTAGTTTCAAAAAATAAAATAATAGAATAAATAAAAAATAAAATATAAGCAATTACATGAAGTAAAAGAAGAGAAATAAAAGATAAATAATGTGCAAAGAAAAATATATTTTAAAATTTTAAAAGAAATTAAAAAGTAAAAATAAAATTAAAAAAATAGAATAATAGAAATAAAAAGTTATAAAGAAAATAACTTAAAATCAAAATAAAAAGTAACCTTGTAATTACCACCAATTCTCACCTCTCCTTGAGAATTGGAGAGTGTAATTACACCCCTCCAATTACATCCAATTCCATGCTGACCAAGTAATTACTTGGCTAAATAAACATGCCAAATTGTGTAATTACACCCAATTACATTCAAATCTAATTCTTATGTGGCTTTCCAAACAGGCTCTGAAGAGAGGAAGATAATTTTCATTTAATTCAACTATATACAGTTGAAGCAAAGACATTGAATGCGTTCTCACGGGCAGTTGAAGATGCAGATCTACCAATTTATGTTTTACTATTTTTTTATCTTTCAAAATAAAAGAGTTTTAAACATATAATAGACGACATCTTAGAATAAGAAAGAAGGAAATGATTTAACATAACTCTTTACAATTTGAATAAAAAAAAATAAACCTATAAAGAACGTGTTTTATTTTCAGATATTGCTTGTCTAAAACAAAACAAAAAAAAACTAAAAAGAAATTATAATAGGTCACAAAATCATTTGTGGTTCCTCGTTCGGAATTTGCAGCATGAATAAAAAAAGCATGTTATGTTGAGTAGAATAAAAGTATCGAATAAAAACTTTTTTTCCTTAAGATAAACCGCATAAGGATCTTAATCACTTTTAATAATTGTAAATTCTCAAAATATCAATTATTAAATGACAAAATACTCCGGCCCCATTTAAAAATTAATTAGATGAACGTGAAGAAATTGAATATAAAGCTCCAAACGAGACAATCTCTATGAGTGTAATGTGGTTTAGTGGTTGGTTTGGATTGAACTTAGTGGTAGATAAAGGAAAAAAGTCTAGATTCTTCTTGCATTTACCAAAAGGATCGAGCAAATTGAAGTGAATCAATGCCAAATCCCACTTAATTAGTATCTTTAATCCATTTTTTGCTGCCCTCAAGATGTCATGGTAGAAACTTAATTACTTGCGCATGTGTTTATATTAATTCAATAGATACATGACATATTTTATACACTTTGATTACTAACTTATAGTTAATTAATATATTCGTATCTTAATTTATGATTTGATCATGATATATTAATATGACTTGGTACAACATCAAATAAAAAGATGTACCATTGCAAAAATGATATTGCAGGCCTTGGCCGACTCGGTTGGCCAATGGAACGTTTCATGTGTTGCATACCTAAACCAGTTTCGGTTAGATCATTGCAGGAATCAATTTATATATAAAAAAATAATAATAAATGGACATGATCATCTTTGTCATAACACATGAGGAATGTCTGATTTTATTGAACTGGGAAACCAAATGAGGTCAAGACTTTGACATCCTTTATCTGTCTTTTAAAAAGAATATTTAATAGCCTTATCATAGAGTATTTGTCTAAATAACATGCCGTTAAATACTACTAACATTCTACTAATTGAAACAATAAGGGTTAACTAGGAAAGAGTAAATAATTTTTTCAAAACGTTAAATATATCAGAACAAATTTACTATTCCCTCCGGACCAAAATAAGTGATTTTTTTGGATGTTTTCACACAGATTAAGAAATTCACCTTTTAGCATTAATTAGCAATGAAATTGACCATATTAACCTTTACTATCTCACATAAACACTCCTAACACATATTCCAACATTATTTACTCCAAGGACAATATAGGGAAAAAATAATTAATTCATTCTTAAAATCTGAAAAAATTATTTATTTTGGAAAATGCCAAAAAATCACTTATTTTGGACCGGAGGGAGTACTAATATTTGTGAGTAGTACAACAGTATAACATTCCCTCCCCTAACACGTCTACAAAAGAAAAAAAAACTTAAAACAAAATTTGAAAAGACGTTTCTTCTTCTGCCTCATGATTTTGGTGTCGTGTGCAGGAAATGTTTACAGATTATGTAAAGGAGAAGAAAGAGCTGCTTCTCGCAATTGCGAAAGACAGAAAGCTTTCCGATCTACCTAAGATCACTCAGGTTTTACCCTTTTCCCTGTCTTCAATACATTAATTAACATTGCTAGTAGTATTGTTTTTCCTAATTAATGTTGCTTTCTTTACAGCCAACGTTAATAGTGTGGGGAGATCAAGACAAAATATTTCCTTTAGAACTAGGTCACAGACTGAAAAGGTTTATTTCCCCTACTGGGTTAGTTGGAATTTTATTTACATAAATAATCGTTTATTAATATGTTTCGTTGGGGTTGTCACTGACATGTAAATATTTTTGGTGGCAGGCATTTAGGTGAGAATGCTGAGCTGGTGGTGATCAAGAATACAGGCCATGCTTTCCTTTATGAGAAACCCGCAAAATTCCATAAGCCTTTGAAATCCTTTCTCTTGGGTTCCACAAAAAGTCAGAACCAAACATGATTCACTTTTTCCTATGTAATTTACTGGTGGAAAACCATAATGTATTATCTCATTTTTTGCTATGCGATTCTTGTAGCTCTCATTGAGAGCCACCTTCCTACGAAGATTTTAACTTCTTTTATTCACGGTGTAAAAAACAATCCATAAAAAAGTTAGACTTAATAGCTAAAAATATAAAATAAAATAAAAAAAGTTTTCAAGCACACAGCCTGAAACATAATTTTACTTTCCTGATCTCGAAGCACTGACGAGTGTTGTATGGAAGCCATGAAACACAAATGCATTTTGCTTCAAGTACATAAATGTAGCTAGAAGAGGCGAAATCAACCGGTTTTAGTGACCCGCCAAGCCTGCCCAAGTTTAAATTGTTAAAATAGCACGGGCTAGTTAATTTTCAGACTGCTAACTAAAAAATAGCCAGTGTTTGCAAAGTCATTATAAAATAGCCATTATTTTGCTGCAATACCGAAAGTAACAACATTTTATGCTGGAAGTTCACACGTAAAAAATTCATAAACTCCAGCATATTTTTCGAATTTTGAACTGTATTTTTGTTCAGATTTATCTTTACATATTACATAAAAAGTAACTAAATTGCAAAATAAATTACAATTACTTTTGAAACTATGACTATTTTTCAATTACCACTTAAAAATCTAGCTATTTTTGAATTTCATCATTTTAGATTGGTTAAACTATGAACCATTTGTTGACCAGACCTAACGGAGTGAACCAAAGTAACCCATCAACCTATTGGGTCAAATAATATTATCCAACAATTCAATATAGAAATTTATACAAATTTGAACTAACTTAAACTAACAATTTAAGAAAATATTTTAGTACTCAATTATTTTTAAAAAGAAGCAGATATAAGAAAATGAGAAAGAAATTGATTCACGTTAGGTGAGTTTAGTCATAACCGGTTATTGACCCATTTTGACCCAACTTATTTTGACTTGAGCCAATGTTCGACGGATTGGGTCATAACCCATTTGTTGATTTGACCCAACCTGCCCCCATTTGCCACCTCTAAATGTAGGTTGTATTCCTAATAGTACATGCACATCATGCAAGAGCAGCAGCAATTTTTAGCTGAAAATGAAAAGTACTCTGGGAATGTTTATGTATGCAGGATGAAATACAAGCCAATAGGCATGAATCTCTAAACATTATATGAAAAACAAAGATTTTCCACAAGCTTAACATGTATCCGAGCAGCCAGCATCACAAAGATTTGTCTCCTATAATACTTCAGCTAGTTCTGCAAAGAGGCACAAATGAGGCGTGATTAATGTGACATGACAGGCTTCAACTGTCCACGCTACCTAAGGTTGTTGCACGGATTCTCCAAAATGTTGCCGCACTTGTCTGATCCTCCAAAAATGCACTACTTTTGGAGGATCCGGCATGCACCCGTAGACATTTTTGGAGAGTTCGAGCAACAAAGACCTAATGGTATGTGGAGTATTTTAGCAACAAAAAAAAAATGTAAAATACTTTCATGAAGATCACAATGTTAAAGACATTTCAAAGAATCTACATATTTCCAGACTCATGAATTGGTCAGTACTCAGTTGGTTCTGTGTTATGCTTTATGTCTGAAAGCCTATGCAAAATTACAGCCAAAAAATACACAATTGTACATCACAAATAAGAAGTCACGACTCAGCATTTTGACCTCGGAAACTCACTGGGCTGAAAATTCTACTACTTATTTTAGAGATACTCCCATGACCAAATTGTTACTACACTAGTAGTAAACATCTCCACATGGAAAAGCTTTGAAAACCAGATATAAGAGAGGTATTAAGTGAAATGTTAAAAATCATACCTCCCCTTGACGCTCATCACCCTTAGAATGTTCACCTGTCAAAATTATCACAGGTCAACAAACTTTTCATATCTGCAAATCTTTTGCATCTTTATGTTTAATTTGTTCTGGAAAAGGATGACTCAAATCCTATTCATCGATGAAGATTCAAAAGTGCTGTTAATCTTCTCTTATCATATATCCCTTTAAGTCTGATCAATATATTGCAGTCTATGGAAACTAATTCATGGATCCATAGTGAAGGCAATTAATCAAGAAATGATTGAAGCAGACATACCTCCCTCCTCAAGGTCTGAGGTCCACAAAGTGAGATTATCCCTTAGGAGCTGCATGATAAGGGTGCTGTCCTTGTAGGATTCTTCACTAAGGCTATCAAGTTCTGCAATAGCTTCATCAAATGCTTGCTTGGCCAAGTGACATGCCCTGGTATGAGGTGGATATTTTTAGAAGATAAAAGAGGGAAACGAAACAAGTTATATCCACAATGAAATCAAATTACAAGTTAAATCCCCTTGCCGAGGCATATTTGCATGTGCAAAGATAAAGAAGAAAGGTCAAATACTCATGGATTACCAGTAATATTGGCTGACACTATTTACACTAGATAAACTCCTCCTCCCTCTTAAACTCTACTATACTTTTATTTGAAAGGGCTACAGCTCAATATCATCAAAAAGGTTACCGATTCACAACGTCTAAAATTAATGAGAAAACCCTTTTCAAAAACTTGTCGGTTACTATCTCCAAGCTAGCTTCATTATGAGATGAGGAATGAGGAACAAGCGATATAAATGAAGACCAACGGTAAGTTAACAGCTGCTCCCATTCATAACATTTATAGCTTCTGTTCCGAAGGCAGTCTAACCTCTCAGGTGAATTTAGAATCTCATAGTAGAAGACTGAGAAGTTCAATGCAAGTCCAAGTCTAATTGGATGAGTAGGAGCAAGATCTGCGCTAGCTGTGGCAGTAGCAGCCTACAAAAATAGAACAATAAGCTTAATTAAGAACAAGACAAACAACCAAATAAAATATAAAAATAATTTGCAATCACAACAAGGAAACAAATGCTGCAGATAGACATAGATGAAGATTGAGCCAATTCTGATAGCATGGAACAAAAGAAACCTCATAAGCTTTAAGCGACTGATCAGCTGCCTCTTTACGATCATCCCCTGATTTGAACTCTGCTAAATAGCGATAGTAGTCTCCCTTCCTAGAGGTGAAGTGAAAGGATGTAAACTTGTAAGTTCAGCAATCAATTTTTCGGGGATAAAAGCAAAAGAAAGACAATTAACTTAAATAAATTAAAAAGTGGTCACATGGAAGCAAATATGTATTCAACTCCATCACAAACATCAATGAGCCACGCAAAGACAAAAGAAAAGACAATAAAAGGGGGAAGGAAATATAAGAAAAGAATGCAAGTGAAAAAATCAGCAACTCACATCTTATAGTAGAATACAGTAGATTCTCCAGTAGTCGACGAAGGAACAAGGTGCTCATCGATCACCGACAAAATGTCGATGCATATTTTTGTAAGTTCGTCTTCAACCCTCTGTCTGTAATTCTTTATTCTCTTAACATTCTGCTCATGACCCTTACTCTCCTCCTTTTGTTCAATTGAGGACAATATCCTCCATGAAGCCCTTCTTGCTCCAATAACATTCTTATACCCTACTGACACCAAATTCCTTTCCTCGACAGTCAGTTCAACATCCATCTTAGCAACCGTCTTCATTGCTTCTACCATTTCTGGACAAAAAGCAGAGAGTGCACAGAAGCATAAATATCAGATCTTTGAAGAAATCAAATAGTAAATAAAAGATGGCATGAGATTAGCATAAATGGAAAGCTATAAGTCTTCTCTCATTTGCATTCTTTGCCTGTAAGCACAGTAGCTTTTTTATGATGAAATGGAAAAGTTTAAACCTTATAGTCTTCTATCATTCGCACTCTTGGCCTCTAAACGTAATAGCTCTTTCTCCCACCTCTTTCTCCTCTATAAGAAGGATGTTGTAAGATAGACTTAGACCAACATGATCAAGCCAAAACTCTACCTTTTATGCTCAAATGACTCTACATTCCCTCTTGCAACTGCACTTTACGTTATCCTAGACCATAATCAGAAAGGCTTTCACATTTCAACATTGACATCAGGTACCTTAAAACTTTGATTTCTGTTACGTTGCCGTATATCCATCACAAGATGTGGTGAAAGTGTAATGCAAGTACTTAGGTTTTTTTTTCTTGGGTCGAAATATGGATTCAAAAAGCTTTGCTGGTATATTCCACCCATAGCTACACACAAAACATGCCTTACTATGTAAAGACTTTAAAAAAAAACTAGAAAACAGATTAAATAGACAAACTTCTTTTCCAGATTCATTTTAGTTGACATCTGCACTCATAGATTTTAGTTGTGATCTCAAATAAAAGCCAAATCTTTGACCAAAGTTTTCATGTTCGCCACACCAAGGTAAAAGCTCTCTTAATTGATCTCAAGAAGTAACCAGTACTCTTAGAGACAACAATTCTGGTAGAAATTTAAACCTTCTTAATTCAGTCTTCATGAAGTATAAAACCCCATCTATAATAGAACGTCAAGAACTATTCAAGGCCATTTCCAGTCTAATTAAAAAAAAAGTGAAATTAAAAAGAAAATAATAGGAATTAAAGAGAAAAGATACTGGATTATACATTACAAATTAAAGGGCAGAATTCAGCACCACAATCAACAACCTCGTGTGTAAAGAGTGAGAAGAAAGCAAATTGAACAAAAAAAGTTCACAACTTTAGGAAAACTCAAAAGCACAAAATCCAGAGACAAAAAACCCAGTATTTCTCTCAAGATTTTGCAACCAAAAATATTTCAATTTTTACCCTCCTTAAGCATCAAATCAAAAGCAGAGAACTGACACTAAACATCTACTCACATACACAAACAAACACACAACTACATCAGCATTAAAAAAAAAATCAAACAATTTAAAGTAATTAAAATGAATACCATCATATCTCTCAGCTTGCTCAGCCAACCTTGCCAAGTAAACCTGTTTCTCTCTTTCCTTCTCCATTTTTCTGCTCTCTCTCTCTCTCTCTCTTTGGGTATTTTCTTTGAATTATATGAAGACTTTACCTTTCTTATACTCTTTTTTCTTTTTAGTATATATATATATTTGTTTAGCAAGAGAATGATTAAGCTGAAGCTGCCTATTTTTCATTTTTTATTTTCATATATGCGGCATTTGGTAACTGCTTTCAAGGGGGATGTACTTATACTGGTGTAGTGGGAACAATGGGCGGTTAAATCTGCATTGGATTCCGCCTATCGCCGGCGGTAAAATCTAGACCGTCGATTTCGAGGTTAGAGGAATGTCATCCGTTGGATGGAGTCTGCAGAAGATGACGCTTAACAGGAAGCTGTCGGTCACATGGGTGTCGGATTGACTAAGATTTTACTGTAACTGCTTTCAACGTTGTCGGACATTATAATATTTTGGGAGAAGGTTCAAAATTATCCCTCTACTATGATATATTGTTTACTTCTGCCACTCATTATACTTTTCGTCCAATTTTATCTCTATCGTTAACAAAGTTTGTAAAATTATCTCTAACCCTAACGTCAATCCACTATGGCAGCTGACGCCTCTGATATTTTGTCCATGTCAGCAGCCAGGTCAGCAGGTTCCACCAAATAAATTGCCATGTCACCATTAAAAATAATTTAATCCTCAAATAAATTATATTTCTTTATCAAAATTAGAAAAAGATAAAAAACAAAATTTTCTAATTTAATAAAAATGCAATAACTACTTTGAGAGAACAAAGGGGCGGCGCCCTTCTTCCTTTTCTCTGCCAGTGATCGCCGCTGCCAGATTTGGTCATCGGCTGGCCGGCGGACTTTCGTATCAGGTGGTCGTCCATCTTTCATATGCTCAGCCACCGTTTCCCCTTTATTTTCGTTCATATGGCCATGCTGCTAGAATCTGGTGACTGTCACCGCGCCTTAACCAGCGTTACCTTGCCGGAAATAGATGAAAATGGTATTCCTTGCGATGTGGTTTGATTTTGTTCATTGGAAGTATGTAGATATGGCAGATCTATGACTAGAAATTTCTCCGACTTTCAGATCTACACCATCGGCCAGGCCCGGTGGTGAATGATTCGTCGGCGATCATTTTTTGTCATCCTTTCATTCTTATGTTTCTTTGCGAGCAAATCTGAAAATGTAATTTGATTTGGTAAATCTGAATGTCTTTATATTCTTTGCAAGCAAATCTGAAATCCGATTATCCTTTCATTCTTATGTTTCTATGCAAGCAAATCTGAAAATGTAATTTGATTTGGCAAATCTGAAATCTGATTATCCTCTCATTCTAATGTTTCTTATGGAATACCTGATGGGTCTGTCAAATATTTATGAACTTCCGGCGATTTTAGCGATGACAAATCCCATGGTTTCCGGCGATTTTGGTATGAGGTGAGGGAGAGAAGATGAGAGAAAAGGTAGAGAGGTGAGGAGTGGGGGGTCGTTTATGTTAGGGTTTTAATTTGGTGGGGTTGATGAAATGGCAACTGACATGGATAAAATTGATGGAGTCAGCTGCCACAGTAGAGGGACGTTAGGGTTAGGGGTAATTTTGCAAACTTCATTAACGGTAGGGATGAGAATGGCCGAAAAGTGTAATTGGTGGCACAAGCAACCAATAAACAATAGTAGAAAGACAATTTTGACCATTTTTCCTAATATTTTTAAGGCAATTTTTTTTAAGAACTTACTCAATAAAAAAACAAATTATGTTATACTTATAAATTAATAAATAAAATTTTATGTTGTTTATAAAATTTAACTTGTTACAATAACTTACCTTTTTTTTTTTTTTTGTAACAATGTAAAATTACCACTAACATCAAAACAATTACACTTATAGGGCAACCTTTACTAGACCACTAATTTAGGTCCTCTGACTAAGGTCCCCAACTCCACAAACTAATTACACAAGTATACTTTGTATAAAACTCCTACACCTATGAGCCTCTTTGATGACCTCATGTGTTCTATTTTCTCTGTGATTTCCCTCTTAATTTGTTCTACTGCCTCTACTTTATGTACATTTTTTCCTTGAAATTTTTTGAGATTTTGGGCTCTCCAAGTGTGATATATTATTGCTCCATTGACAGCTGCTATCACCTCCTTCTTGAACTGCTTCCAATGCTTATTTTTTTATCCTTTCCAGCATCAGCTTGAAGTCTTCTTCATGCACTGATTGTCCTATCCATTGATTGATATCTTGTCTAACTGCTTTAATCCAATCACATTCAGCAAATATATGTTCTTTTGTTTCCATCTGGTCTGCTTCACATAAGACACAATTTATGTTTTTCACAGGAATATTCATCCCTATTAGTCTATCTTTGGTAAGTAACTTCCCTTGAATTGCCAGCCATATAATAAATCTGTGTCTAGGTAGAGCCACAGCAGTCCATACCAGGTCTGCTATCTTCAGTTGAGGTTTTTCCTTTATCACAGCTAGATAGCTTCTAGTTATAGAGTAGTTGCCTCCTGGATTAAGGTTATAACTGCCTTGTGAGTACCACCATTGCATTTCTCCTTTTAAAGAGTTTAATTTTCTCCAATACCAGCTACTATCAATTGGAGGACTCTGTGAGTCCAGAAATCTCTATCAGCTTTTATACAGACACCATGCACCCATCTTACCCAAAGGGATTCTTTGTTCATTACCAATTGCCATATTAATTTCCCTACTGATGTTATATTCCATATCAACCTCCTAAAATATACTTTGAGGAAGAATAAAGACGGTCCCCATAAACTGTGTATAGAGAAAAGTACTGCATTGACAACTTGTAATCTCCCTGCATAAGACAATTGTCTAGAGTATGTGGTAGTTATCCTATGTGTTATCTTCCTTATCAGCATTTGACAATCTATTTTATTCCATTTCCTTGGTGATAGTGGCAAGCCTAGGTATCTGATTGGAAATGTGCCCAGTGCAAATTCAGTTTTTTACAGCAACACATCTCTGATTTCTTCCTCTACTCCAGCTATAAACATGCTGGACTTTTCCATGTTTGCAATCAACCCTGAAACCTTACTGAAATGTTCTAAAGCTTCCATTACTCTGTTCACTGATTTCTCATTCTCTTTGCAGAAAATCATCAGATCATCTGCAAAGATGAGATGTGTCAACTTCAACTCCTTACACATAGGATGAAAGCTGAAATCAGGTAGCCTGCTGATATTCTTCAATGTCCTAGAGAGGTATTCCATTACTAAGACACATAGCAATGTAGATATTGGATCTCCTTGTCTCAATCCTCTCTTCCCTGCAAAGAAACCATGCTCTTCTCCATTTATCTTTATTGTAAACATAGTGGTAGTCACATACATCATGATCCATTTTATAAACCTATCAGGAAACCCAAATCCTATCAATGCTTCTTCCAGAAATTCCCAACTCACCATGTCATAGGCTTTCCTTAGATCTATTTTCATTAAGCATCTTGGAGATGTTTTCCTATTATAGTATCTTAGCAGGTCATGGTAGATCAACACATTATACATCATATATCTCCCCTGAACAAAGGCTGATTGGTTATCTGATACTATATGGCACACTGCTGATTTTAATCTTTCACAGATCATTTTGGAAATACATTTGTATATGACGTTGCAGCAGGCAATGGGTCTATAGTGAGTTGTATCTTCTGGATTTTCCACCTTAGGAACTAATGCTATATTGGTTGAGTTTATTTGCCTCAACATCTTCCCATTTTGGAAAAATTCTAGCACAGCATCACACACATCTCTTTCTATTATTGACCAAGCTGATTTATAGAAACCACTACCATAGCCATCAGGGCCTGGGCTCTTATTGCTGTTAATTTGAAACATAGCTTATTTAACTTCTTTGTCATTGAATGGATTCATCATCTCCAGCTGTTGGCTCTCTGATAGTACCGTACCATTTTCCAGTATCCCTTTGATTGCATTCTTTCTACCCTATGTCTTCCTCCCTAGCAATTCTTCATAGTACTCCACAAATATTTCTGCTATAGCATCAGGGTTAGTTTGCCAGCTACCCTTCCTATCTTTAAGTTGAGTAGTTGCTTGCTTTAATCTCATATGCTTTATGACTGAATAGAAATATCTGGTGTTGTCATCACCCAGTTTGATCCATGTTGCCTTACTTCTTTGTTGTAGACAGGCTTCAGCTAGGTATGAAGCTTGGCTATATCTGTTGTAAGCTTTTTTCTGCTTGTTGATACTCCAGCTTTGAAGGGCTCTTTTGTAGTTAGGTTTGTGCCTGCTTTAGAATTATCCCGCTTTCATTTACTTCAGACACTATATTATGAAAGGCCTGAGAGTTTAATTCTTTGAGCTTCCTCTTTAGTGCTTTCATCCTCCTGATAATGGTAAACATTTTACAGCCTTCTATACTACAATTCCAACCTTCCCTCACTATGGCTAAGAATTGTTGATGTTGAGACCACACATTGCAGTATTGGAAGGACCTTCTGACTCTGTGCCTCTCACTAGTTAAGTACATTTTGGCTGGGCAGTGATCACTTATTCCTTCTGGCAAGAATCTAGCTGCAAATTCAGGCATGTTGTCAAACCATTCTTCATTCATGAATATCCAATCTATTTTTGAAAATATTCTTTGATTATCACTCCAAGTATATTTGTTTCCTTGTGCAGGAAAATCCATCAAACCACACTCCACTATGCAATTATTGAAATCTACTACATCTGCCCAAGTCACTTCATTACCTCCAATTCTATCTTCAGCATTTAAGATTGAGTTAAAATCCCTCACAACCAACCAAGGCTTTTTGCGTATTCTGCTATGACTGACTAATTCCTCCCACAGACTCCTTCTCTGCTCTTTTGTATTGAAATCATACACAAATGTTACCTCAAAAGATAACTGAAGTTGAATACTCAGCACTTCACAAGTTATCAATTGAGTTGACTTACATTTCAATATAATCCTGTAGTAGTCTGGCCTCCAAGTAACCCAAATTCTTCCATTATAATGACAGTCCAAATTAGTAAGATACTGCCATCCTGTGAACATCTTGTCTGCTATGCCCTCTATTTTTTCCCTTTTTATTTTAGTTTCAAGTAGACCTATCAAGCCTACTTTCTCCTCATTGCAAAGGAGCTTTACCTCCTTTTGCTTATTAGGGGCATTTATCCCCCTAATGTTCCAGCTAAGTAGACTAACCATTCCCACAATGAGGAATAGTCTTCCCACCTACCTTATCCCCTGTATTTCCTTCCTTCATCTAATTTATTGCTTCCTGTTTATGCAAAACCTGGAAAGGGTTTGATTCTTCCATCTGTTCAGTCTGCCTTGGATTGTTTTTGCCTACCTTATGAGGAGTTTTACAACACGATGCCTCCCCCTTCTCCTTAGATGCACTTTGAACTTTTGCTTCATTTTGTTGATATGTAGCTGGTGTATTTTTAGTCGGGGTTCCCTTCATTACTGTGGAAACCTGCTGAGCTTCTTGGATTTTCCCATCTTCCTTTGGAGCTTGTTTATCTTCATGCTTGTCATTTTGATTTTCATTGTTTCCAGTTGTTGCTGTCTTCTTCTTGAGTCTACACACTGTCTCTTCATGCCCATATTTAGAACAATGGGCACATAGAGTTGGCTTCCAATTATAAACTACTCTCTGTTCTATTGTTATTCCTTTTTCATTTTTGAACTTCACCATATCTGGTAATTTAGCATCCATTTCCACTTCCACCAGTAGTCTAGCAAAGTTCAAACCGCTCCTTCTCTCTGGGTTTTGATCTACCATCATTGGTTTTCCCACCAGACTTCCAATCTTACTCAATCCCCTTGGATTCCAATATTTAAAGTCCAATCTCGGCAATTTGATCCATATTGGAACTGTCAGTAGTTACTCACGAGTGAACTCTAATTCTGGTGTCCAAGCCTTCACAATAAAATGTTTGTTATCAAAATAGTATATCCCCCCTTCAATAACCTCCTACTTTCCCAGTGTTGTATCAAATCGCACCACAATTACTCCATTTTTTAACATTGCAATCCTGTCAATACCTAGTTTACCCCACATCTTTTGAATGTAACCTTGTATTACAGAAAATGGAGGGTGAGCCCCTACAACATAGCAAATAACTGCATTTCCCCAATATCGACTTCTGTTTTTATGTCTTCTAGTACAATTTCACCAATAGTTGACTCACCTTGCGATTTAGGTTGCACGTACTCTAATTTATACCCAGCATTTGAGATTTTGAAACATCGAAGTTATCCCATACTGAATTCTTTCTCCCCTGCTTCTCTGTCTCTTCTTCTGCTTCTTCGGCCCATGATTTCCTGCCATTGTTCACATGCAAAGGTTGATTATTGCTTGTAGATGCTTGTACCTGATTCCACAGTTAAATTGCTTCGATTTGCTTCATCTTCTCATTCTCATTACTTTTCAGTACTGTTCCATTGAGATTAGGGCGCAATTGATTAGGTACTGTTCCATTGCGAATAGGGCTTAATTGTGTTTCATTTCGAGTTTCTACACCAATTGCTTTGTCTTTGACTCATCTCTGAGCATTGCTTTGAGCAGCTGCAGATTATCTCGCCATTAGAGCTTTCTACGAAGGAATACGGGCTCCCTTACCCATGGTAGGCACAGGTTAAGCTAACTTGCACCGAGAGAGAAATATTCCATCCAAAAAGCTGATTCTCAACACTTCACACAATAACTTACTTGCTACTACTTTTTTATTAAGAGTTATCTATCAATACACTTGAAAATTATGTATAATTATTTTTTTAAATAATATAATCGTGCAATATTATTTACACTATTTGTGCAGATAACCAAAGAAGTTTATACTGCTCGAACGTGGCTTGCATGATTAGTAAGCATTGGCAAGTCTACCTTTAAAGTTTCATATAATAATTATCTCAATTAACATCAGAGGAAAACATAAAACAAAGAAGAAGAAAAAATAAAATTCCAGTGTCGTGCCCTCTATCAATAGTCATTCCATTCCGACTAATCAGGATAATTTAAGAAAAACATAGCTTGCTTTGTATGAGTCAATATTGAATCAGAGAAATTCGACATGCTGAGACAATTGTCATGAGTAATTACTTGCGAATCCAATTGAGCTGTCTGGCCGCGGTCGAGCAATGATCAACAACAAGGCCGCGGTCGAGCAATGATCAACAACAAGGCCGCGGTCGAGCAGTATAGATAGAAGTAACGGCTAGTTTTGCTTTGGAATCTTCAAAGGAAATATTCTACTGAATTTTCCTATTTAGGGCTCCCTGGAATATCCCATATAAAGAGTATGAGAGATAAGGCAAAATGTGGAGAAAGACTTGAACAGAGGACTTCTCGAAAAGCAGGCTCTCTCTCTCTTTAGAAAAACTACAAACACATCTCTTTAAAGAAATTAGATTATCTGATATCCCGCACTCTCCATCAGATCCGAAAAGGGTCCTAAGATTCTTGTATTTGTGTATCATTCATCTTTATCAAATGAAAAAGGATACGCCTCAATCAAGATTGGGTGAATCTTCTCCTTTATTTATATTTTATTACCAATTAATGTTATTTAATGCATAGTCTTTTTTCATACTACTAGATCCGGCTATAATAACTGCCAGCATTTATACTCAACTATATTTTTTCTATTCAATGTTATTCGTCTCAGATCTAGAATTAATTATACTTAACTAGGATTAACCTCTATCTTCTTATTTAATTAGTTTAACAAAAAGTCCCATACTTTTTTATCAAACAGCTTCCACATTCAACATAGCGTAATTCTTTTTATATTTTTAATATAATTTAACATATTATAATAAAATGTTGCACTTATTATTCAGTATAGATTATTAATTAATATTGTTAAGTAGAAATTTTTATACTAATTAGTAGTAACGTATACAACTTTAATTCTTAATTTTGTTGTAGCTCATATAAAGGATTACCTAAGCTGGAAAAGTTCGCTTTGTTCTTTTTCTCACAAAAATCTTGTATTGTCTATTATCTATTATAAGAAGAAAGAAAAAAGAGAGGAAGAAACTAGATTCTGCACTTGAAAGACTCCAAAAACTTCAATTTAGCGAAGATAAACTTTTATTTTTAATTTTAATCTTAAATTATTTATAAGATTTTGGGAGGAGAGCCTTAGAGAATAGCATTTTTGTTATTTTAGTGTTTATCCTTGGATTAATTAATCTCGGAATTATTATCTCACCCTGAATATGATATAGAAAAATATCTAATACAGAATTAATTAATTTCGGAATTGCTAATTTCAGATTTAAAATTCAACCAAATATTAAATAAAATAATCCCACATCTACTCTCGGAACTATTATCTTTTATCTCTAAGCTGTTACGCGGCGCCTTCCTGAGATTCCTTGGAAGGCGACGTAAGGCTAAGCAACTGATGTCAGTGCAGTTGCTGTCCGCCAACTGAGGTCCCCTCCGTGCGCTAGACTAGATTGTCAGTGTTGCACGGGAAAATCAATGTCAAGGGCAATTGAAAGAACAGAAATGAGAATTGAGAATGAAAGAAGCTTGATTGCATTGATTGAAAGCGATTACAGAAAGAAATGCGGTATCGAGGGGGAGAGACACCAGTACAGAGAATTGTTGCTTGCTAGAAAGTTTTGATTGTTTAGTCCCCCCTAATAATGCTTAAAAAAAATAAACCAAAGTTACATGACTGGACTTGAATAAGTCAGAGAAACAAAATAGAAGTACATGAAATAAAACTACTCTATATTTACAAGAAAAGGACTTAGTTTTCTACAAAGCAGAAA
>MU722759.1:158103-185557 GCA_026770625.1 Nicotiana glauca
AAAAGTTGCTAGTGAAGCGTGAGTCGCGATCACTAACAATGTCTTTGGGCAGGCCCCAATATTTGACGACATGAGAGAAGAAGAGTCGAGCTGTATCTTCTGCTGATATATATTGTGAGGCTGCAATAAAGGTGGCATACTTGGAAAACCGGTCCACTACAACCAAAATAGTTGTGAGATCTCCGACCTTGGGTAATCCGGTGATGAAATCCAGGGAAACGCTTTCCCAAGGTCTCTTTGGGACAGCTAGTGGTTCCAAGAGTCCCTCTTGTGTCAAGCGATCTGACTTGTCCTTCTGGCATACTAGACAAGTCGTCACATACTGAGCGACATCATCAGCCATTTGAGGCCAATAGTAGGCCCGACAAAGTAGCGCCATGGTGCGTTCCTCACCAGGATGGCCAGCCCACAGCGTATCATGACATTCCCCTAGGAGAGTCCTCCGTAGATCTCCTCCTTTCGGAACATAAAGTCGGTTCCCTTTGACTTTCAGAAAACCATCTTCCATGTAGAACTGGCGAGACTTGCCCTGTCCTACCAAATCAACCAAATACTGAGCAGCAGAATCCTTGGTGAGTAGATCCTGTATCTGGTCCTTGATGGAGGTGGCTACTTCGCTCCCCCTTAGGGTGGCGAGTAGGCACACCGATGCTAGGTCAGCTCTCCGACTGAGTGCATCAGCAACATGATTGGTCTTACCACTGCGGTACTCCAGGTTGAAGTGGAATTCAGCTAGGAGTTCCTGCCACCTGGCCTGTCGACCATTCAGCTTCGGCTGGGTCATGAAATGGCTGATAGCTGTGTTGTCTGTCTTGACCACAAATGGAGTCCCCAGCAGGTAGTGCCTCCAAAGGCGCAAACAATGGACGACATCCAGTAATTCTTTCTCATGGGTGGTATAGCGCCGCTCTGCATCCTTCAACTTCCGACTCTCGTACGCCACAAGGTGCTCTTCTTGTAGTAAGACTCCGCCAAGGGCGTAGTCGGATGCATCCGTTTGTACCTCGAATGGCTTGGCCAAATCAGGAAGGCCCAAGACTGGGCTACTAGACATAGCCGTTTTCAATGCATTGAACGCATCTGCTCTCCTTGGTCCCCAATCCCAAGGTGTGACCTTCTTGAGGAGTTCTGTCAAGGGCACTGCAATAAGGGAGTAGTTCTTCACAAAACGCCGGTAGAAATTGCATAGTCCAAAGAACGCCCTCAAGGCGTGTATATCCTTAGGTGGGGGCCAATCCATGATGGCCTGAATCTTCTGTTGGTCCATCTTGATCCGTCCTTCCTCAATGACATGTCCGAGGAAGTCAATCTATTTCTGAGCAAAGGAGCACTTGGATAACTTTGCATAAAGTTCGTGCTGCCGTAAGCGGGCTAGGACCTTCCGTAGGTGCACTAAGTGCTCTCCCATTGTTTGACTATAAACCACAATGTCATCCAAGTAGACAACCACAAATTCGTCAATGTACTCTCGGAAGACTTGGTTCATCAGAGTGCAAAACGTAGCAGGGGCATTAGTCAAGACGAACGGCATGACCAGGAAGTCATATGACCCATATCTTGTCACGCAGGTCGTCTTGTGTTCATCACCCTCTGAAATCCGAACTTGCCAATAACCTGTCTTGAGGTCTATCTTGGTGAACACCGTCGCACCACCCAGTCTATCGAACAAGTCTGCCATTAGGGGAATGGGGTACTTGTTTTTCACTGTGATTTTGTTTAGAGCTCGATAGTCCACGCAGAGTCGCAGGCTGCCATCATGTTTCTTTTGGAATAAAACAGGCGACCCGAATGGGGACTTGGAAGGAACTATGATCCCAGTATCTAACATATTCCTTCTCCAGAAACAAAGCCGGAGAAGGAGAGAACATGTGCAAACCTATTCACTGGAAACAGATCTTTAGAAAATGGTATGGTATTGTCATATATTCCACCGAAAATTATTGATGGCAATATTGTGGTTAAAGTAGATGAGGAAGAAATTGAGGAACAGAATAAAAAATGGGAGTGTGCCCTAATTATCTATGTAATTGGGGATACACCAAGGTATAAATTCATGGAGAAGTATATTACTCATGCCTGGAGTAGAGTGAGTATACCAGATTTTTACTTGCATGATGAATAATACTACATAGCAAAATTTGACACTACAGGGGATCTAAAAGACATTCTTTATGGAGGACCTTATACCATTAATGGTAGACCAATGATATTGAAATGATGGACTCCAAATTTTGACATTAAGGCAGAGTTCCTGATGGAAATTCCTTTGTGGATCACTATTTCTAATTTGCCTATGAGCTACTGGGGTAACAAGACATTGAGCAAACTAGCAAGTGCTATTGGGAAACCACTCTTTGCGGATGAATGTACCACTAAGCAGATACGTATTTCGTATGCTAGAATTCTGGTGGAAGCTAATGTGACAAAAAAGCTGCCAACAGAATTGACATTACAAGAACCATCAGGGAAAATGATTCAGCTGCAGGTGAACTATGAATGGAAACCCCAATATTGCATAAATTGCATGAAGATAGGACATGACTGTACCTTGGAGAAGAAAGTGAACAAAGAAGATCAGTATAGAGAAAAACAAAAACAGGGGAAAATTACCACAAGGTGGAAAGTTAAAGGGCAAGGACAACAGCAACAAACATACCTAAATAAGGGAGCAAACAAACTAGTGAGGCAGGAGAATGCAATCACAAACAATGGAAATGCTAAGAAGCCACAGGTAACAAAGGACAAAGGAAAAGCAAAAGAAATGCAGTATGTTGAACAAAGAGAGGAGTGGCCAGCTCTGGTTAGCAATAGTGGCAGAACACTGGGGAATGCAGCAATAACCACAAAAAATATATTTCAGGTATTACAACATGAAGATGGGAAAATGGAGGAAACTAGGCCACCTGATTTGGGAGGTGGAATAATCATACATCAATGACTTGGCTAAAGTGGAACATTAGGGGATTGAATAAGAGACATAAGCAAAAGGAAATAAAGCAGTACATAAAAGAAAAATACTTCAAGTTGGCTGGTTTAGTTGAAACAAAGGTGAAAGAGGACAAAGCAGGGAAGGTGATCAATAGAATAGTCCCTAATTAGAATAAGATAACTAATTATGAATATGCTGTGAATGGAAGGGTATGGATTGTATGGGATGAGCATGTATATACAATACAGCCACTAGACAAACAGGATCAATTCATTCATTGTTTGGTAACTGGGAAGCAAAATGGGATGTACTGTTATCTCACAGTAGTGTATAGACATAATGATGCAGATCAAAGAAGGAATCTATGGGAACACATTAAAAGAATAGCTCAGAATACTACAGGACCTTGGCTAATCGGTGGAGACTTCAATGCTATCTTATATGCCCAAGATAGACTCTCTAAAGTGCCTGTGAAAAGTGTAGATATAAAGGACTTTGCTGAATTCTGTCATGACATTGGTGTTGCAGAATTACCATGGAAAGGGGACTATTTCACATGGACTAACAAACAACAAGGTGATGATATGGTATGGATTCGGATTGATAGGGTGTTTGGGAATGATATATGGATAATGAATTATAGTCACTTGAGCACTGAGTATGGGGAGCCTTATATCTCAGATCATAGCCACATGTTCATCAATATAAGGCAACCTCAGAAGCTTACCAAAAGTCCATTTAGATTCTTCAATTTATGGGCAAGTCATCCTGACTTTCAAATGATAATAAGAGAAAAATGGAGCAGCAATAAAGTAACAGGGAAGATGAGGAGTATATGGGCCAAGCTCAAGAGAATGAAAAGCAAATTTAGACAACTAAATAAAGATGAGTTCAAAGGAGTAGCTGAGAAGATAGATCAAGCCAGGCAATCCATTCATCATATACAAAGCCAGATGCAAAATAGCTATAGTAATCTGCTGCAAGAACAAGAGAAAGAATGGTTGCAAAAGTTAGAGACATGGTCAATGGTAGAAGAGAAGATATTACAACCAAAGGCAAGATCAAACTGGATAAAGGTGGGTGATGGCAATAATAAGTTCTTCACTGCAGTAATAAAGGAGAGGCAACAGAGGAAACAACTTGTTGAGCTACAAACATTGGCAGGAAATATCATAATAGATCATGCAGCTATAAATGAGGAGATTGTATCCTTTTACAAAAGCTTAATCTAGTGCACATATACTTCTAGTTGTGGACAAGCTGGTAATGAGGAAAGAACTACTTTAACAAAGCAGCAACAACAAGACTTGATAGCTGAAGTTACTTGTCAAGATATAGTTGAAGCTTTGAAAGGGATAGGAAGTGATAAAGCACCATGCATAGATGGGTAAAATGTAGAATTTTTTAAGAAAGCATGGCCATTTATCAAAGATGAAGTGTATGTTGCAGTGAAAGAATTTTTCCTTACAGGGGTGATGTTCCTAGCAATCAACTGCACTACTATCACTTTGTTGCCAAAAATCCCCAATCCAGTGACTATTAAAGATTTCAGACCTATAACTTGCTGCACTATGTTATACAAGCTTATCTCCAAAGTCATAGCTAGAAGATTATAAAAGATCATGCCATACATCATATCTGAAGCCCAAGCAGGATTCATCCCAGGAAGAAAAATAGCAGATAACATCATACTTGCTCATAAGCTAGTTAAGGCCTATAGTAGGAAGCATGTATCTCCTAGATGTATGATGAAGGTTGATACGATGAAAGCATATGACTCAGTTGAATGGGTGTATTTGAAGCAGCTGTTAGAATACCTTTGTTTTCCCACAAAATTCATTAATTGGGTGACAACTTGTGTATCTTCAGTGAGTTATTCAATCATGATAAATGGGGAACTAACAAAGCCTTTTGAAGCTGCTAAAGGATTCAGACAGGGTGATCCCATATCACCATTTAAGGAGGCTGCTCAAAGGATTGAAACATATTAAGGAATACAAGTATCACCCTAGATGTGGTAAGTTAGATATAACACACCTCAACTTTGTAGATGATCTACTGATGTTTGCTAGAGGTGATTGCAAGTCTATCTCCACTCTACATGATTGCTTTATTAGTTCTCTGCCGCATCTGGACTACTTGCTAATCCTAACAAGAGTGCAATCTATTTTGGAGGAGTTGATCAGGACACTAAACATGAAATTGTACAGAAGATTGGATACTCACTTGGGGAGTTACCTTTCAAATATCTAGAAATCCCTCTGGATACAAAGAAGTTAACAGCTGTGCAATGGCAACCACTGATTAACAGAATAGTTACAAGGATTTCCTCTTAGGCAGCTAGAAAATTATCTTATGCTGGCAGGATACAGTTAGTCCAAACAGTCATCTTTGGTATACAATCTTATTGGTCCCAAATAATCATTATACCAGTTAAGGTGATGAGTCTGATAGAATTATATTGCAGAAGCTATATTTGGTCTGGTTCTAATGCAATTACAAAGAGGGCTTTGATAGCATGGGATAGAATGTGCTTACCTAAATCTACTGGAGGGTATAATTTGCTGAACATCAGAGTTTGGAATAGAGCTGCTATCCGTAAAGTCTATTGGGATTTGGAAAAGAAGAAAGACAAAATATGGATAAAATGGATCCATACATATTACATAAAAGGCCAAAGCATAGTGGATAGGAACATACCCCAACATGGCAGTTGGATGGTGAGGAAGATCATAGAGGCAAGAGAGGTAATACAACTGCCTACAGGACAACTCAGTCAGAGTAGTATCAAGCAGATATATTTAGGCATTTTGGGAACTTATAGCAAGGTGACATGGGGAACCTTAATGTTTCACAATGAAGCTAGATCCAAGGCAAGATTTACTATGTGGATGCAATGTCATGGTAGATTGCTGACAACAGATAGACTTGCAAACTAGGGAATACAAGTAAGTTCAAGATGTTGTTTATGCAATGGAGCAGATGAATCACATGCACATCTGTTTGGGGAATGCGGTTTTACTAAAGCAGTATGGGAAAGGCTTATGCAATGGCTACGAATCCAAGTGAATCCCATGCACTCTTATACACAGATGATGGCATGGGTAGTAAAACAAGCTAAGGGGAAGTCATGTGCAGCCGGAGTAATGAAAATGGTATATGCAGAACACGTCTATGGGATATGGAGGGAGAGAAACCGTAGAATATTTGATGAGATGAATAGGACTACAGATCAAGTAGCAAGAGAAGTGGCATGTGTTTGCAATATTAGAGCTCAAGGAGGAATGAGGGCAAAACTGCAGCAGCTTATGTTCTAAAAACAATGTAGTAACTAACCAACCTTTTGTATATTATTCTTATGTACTGCTCATAGCATATGATAGACTTAGACTATATGTAAAGATTAAGTGAATCGAGGATGACTCTACTGATCTGTAATGGCCTCTTTTGGTGATTAATGAAAAATATAATTACCAAAATAAAAACTATTATCTTTTATTCCACGTTCCAAACCACCCCTTAATACTCAATTGCATATTTTATTTAGCCTTCAAGGGCTGCATCGAGCGCCCAATTCTTAGGTACATCGGTTCCTTTGTTTGTTGATAGGGAGTGAAGATTTTCATTAAAAAAATCAAAATATAAAAATATAAATACATGAAAATTTTAAGAAGATTTAACATATAATATATATATATATATATATATATACATAAATAAAAAAGAACCAATAATATAAAGACTCGTCGAAATGTGGGGTCAAAAAATTAATTCTAATTATTTAGAAACGAAAAAGTGAAACTTTGGCAATAAAAGGCATAAATAGGCCAAAAGTATACATAGTGACATGGAAATAGACCATTTAACTTGAGTGGCATTGTTTAGTATTCTATCCAAGTAAATCATAATCCCCAAGACGAGCTTGTTCTTTTGACTCGACAAATCACTTCACTATTTTGTGAAACAAGTTACGTCTTCTAGTCAAGTTGGAATCAGGCACCAAAAATAGAAAAACAATCAAGTTGATCGCAACAAATTGATTGAATGGAGCAATCATGGTCTTGACCATTTCTCTCAAAGATAATTAATTAGTCAAAGCACGGGGTATGGGGGCAGTCAGAGTATGTTTTGTACCACCAAAAAGTCTTTTGCCTTTACCAGACCTCCACTACACCAATGCCTTCTTTGTCAAAGTCAACTTTTCTTCTTCTTCAATTAATTCCTTTTTCATATGTCAGCTTACCTATTTTTTCTCGTTTTCTATTACATAAATCGTTTCATCTAAACATTTAAATTGTACTAAGAAATTTGACATTTATAATTATTGATTTAAAGTTTACAGTATTCTTCCGTATGCGCTTCTGCCAAGCACGTGAAAATATTTTGAAATAGGATGGTGAAAACCGAATGAAAAATGGATTTACCAAAAATATACTCTAACACCATGGTGATTTAAGTGAATCAGTCATCCGAAAATATAATGTTAGTGAGAATACAGTTCTATTTACTGATTTACTTTACCATCGAATGTCCTATTAGAAACTTTGCAAGGTCAGAATTTAAAAAAAAAAATAATAAATAAATATCTCACACCATACAATTCGATTTTAGAAGCGCCACAATTTTATTACTATAAATTAAGTTCTAATACAGTACTATAAAATATGAGTTAGTTACCTCTTTATGTTGTTGGAATGTTAAACTTCTACCTAATATAACTGATTCCGAATTATAATAAAATGTTCTTTGAAATCCGTATACGTCCTTACTTGATAACTTAGATTAGAACGTATACGAATGCCGTATATGTCCTAATCAAAGTAAGTTAATGAATGACGTACGTATTTAATTCTAGATTATGTTAAACTACGTGCACACTTCTCCGGTATTCTTTGGAATGTATCTCTAAAAGATGTTGTATGGGTCAAAATCCGACTCCACGATAATTAACGAAGCTAATTCCGTCTTAAGTTAATTCACGATTAATAAGTGATACGACCACTAATAATTAACGGTACTTGACCCTTATCTGATTCGATCAACAAGGCCACGGCCCACCCGCCATCATGAAGGCGCAACCCCATCATGGTCACGGTCACTTATTGCCAGCTCACGAAGCTGACAGCTATAAATACTAAGAGAGGAAACCCTAGAAAGGGGGCTTCTTCTTCACCACTACTCACAGAGAGGGGGGAGACACAGAGATACCCATATTATGGGAAAATGAAACATCATTGTAAGGCTCTGAACCTCTTCATGGAGAGGCATGCCAAATCAATATTATCAATAAAAGCTTTTATTGTTTCTCCTCTTCATTCTGAGTTCTTCTTATTGTTTCTTATATTTGGTCCAATGGATTATTACGGTTTGCTATGATTTTCCCGTAATTTATGGATATTGTTTTGTACTCGTAAAGTGTGTGATAACTTTTGAGTGAAAAAATTTGGTGCCGTCAGTGGGGATTTCCTAGCAAAATCGCGTACTTCTTCCCTGGACCAAAAGGAAAGAAACGCCGGAAAAGGAGAAAAAACAACCCAGCTCAAACAAGCCAAAGCGGCATATCAGACAAGGGGAACTCGAAGATCCCAAATCAAGATCCAAGTCCTCTCTCTCTCCGATCTCCGATAGTGTGAACAAGAAGAAGAAGGCACCCCCTCCCCCTAAGGGAGAATCCCTGTGAGGCATCTCCCGCATCCCTGATACGGGATCCGGCCGGAAATCGGCACTGAGATATCTCGAGCCGAGAACCACCTCAAGACAGCCTACATGCCCCGATTGGGAAGACAATGCATAAACTGCTCAAGGTCTCAAGTCAAAACCGAGCTTCAGCACTCAATACCCACAACTTGGAGACTCAGGCTATGTGCCTTCGCCATCAAAATTGACAAAGTTCAACAACAGTTGAACTGGGACTCAGGCTATGCGCCTTCGCCAATAAGTTCAACTACGGTTGAACCAAGACTTAGGCTATGTGCCTTCGCCAACAAGTTCAACTATGGTTGAACCGAGACTCAGGCTATGCGCCTTCGCCATCAAAATTAACAAAGTTCAACAACAGTTGAACTAGGACTCAGGCTATACGCCTTCGCCAATAAGTTCAACTACGGTTGAACCAAGACTCGGGCTATGTGCCTTCGCCAACAAGTTCAACTATGGTTGAACCGCGACTCGGGCTATGCGCCTTCGCCATCAAAACTGACAAAGTTCAACAACAATTGAACTGGGACTCAGGTTATGCGCCTTCGCCAATAAGTTCAACTCCGATTGAACCAAGACTCAGGCTATGTGCCTTCGCCAACAAGTTCAACTATGGTTGAACCGAGACTCAGGCTATGCTCCTTCGCTATCAAAATTGACAAAGTTCAACAACAGTTGAACTGGGACTCAGGCTATGCGCCTTCGCCATCAAAATTGACAAAGTTCAACAACAGTTGAACTGGGACTCAGGCTATGCGCCTTCGCCATTAAATCAAGGCTATGCGCCTTTGCCAATAAGTTCAACTACGGTTGAACCAAGACACAGGCTATGTGCCTTCGCCAACAAGTTCAACTATGGTTGAACCGAGACTAGGGCTATGCGCCTTCGCCATCAAAATTGACAAAGTTCAACAACAGTTGAACTGGGACTCAGGCTATGCGCCTTTGCCAATAAGTTCAACTACGGTTTAACCAAGATTCAGGCTATGTGCCTTCGCCAACAAGTTCAACTATGGTTGAACCGAGACTCAGGCTATGCGCCTTCACCATCAAAATTGACAAAGTCCAACAACAGCTGAACTGGGACTCAGGCTATGAGCCTTCGCCATTAAATCAAGGCTATGCGCCTTCGCCAATAAGTTCAACTACGGTTGAATCGAGACTCAGGCTATGCGCCTTCGCCATCAAAATTGACAAAGTTCAACAACAACTGAACCGGGACTCAGGCTATGCACCTTCTCCATTAAATCAAGGCTATGCGCCTTCTCCAATAAGTTCAACTACGGTTGAACCGAGACTCAGGCTATGCGCCTTCGCCGTCAAAATTGACAAAGTTCAACAACAGTTGAACTGGGACTCAAGCTATGCGTCTTCGCCAATAAGTTCAACTACGGTTGAACCAAGACTCAGGATACGCACCTTCGCCATCAAAATAAACAAAGTTCAACAACAGTTGAACTGGGACTCAGGCTATGTGCCTTCGCCATTAAATCAAGGCTATGCACCTTCGCCAATAAGTTCCAACTACGGTTGAACCAAGACTCAAGCTATGTGCCCTCGCCAACAAGTTCAACTATGGTTGAACCAAGACTCAGGCTACGCACCTTCGCCATCAAATCCAACGAGTTCGACCTCGCTCGAACCAAGACTCAGGCTACGCACTTTCGCCATCAAAATTAACAAAATTCAACGATAGTTGAACTGGGACTCAGGCTATGTGCCTTCACCGTTAAATCAAGGCTGTGCGCCTTCGCCAATAAGTTCCAACTACTGTTGAACCAAGACTCAGGCTATGTGCCCTCGCCAACAAGTTCAACTATGGTTGAACCAAGGCTCAGGCTACGCACCTTCGCCATCAAATCCAACGAGTTCGACCTCGCTCGAACCATAAGGCTAGATGCCTTCGTCCTCAAATCTAACAAGTTCAACTGCAGTTGAACCAGGTGTTGATACCCAATTTTTCCCTATGTATTTTTTATATACCCAAAATACTTTTAAAATAATATATATGTGCATATATAAGCACACCTAAGGGGTTTGGCATTTTTAATGATTTTTTTAAACCAATTTATGGCCTATTTTTTGCATCATAAAATTCAATAATTATTCCCAAAACCTTCCATTTTGGAGAATAATTTATTGTATTCTCATATTTACATCAAAATATAGTTAACATAATTTTTTGCATATTTTTATAAATTTATTTGGTATTTTAAAACTAAATTGCATGTAGTCGCAATACTAGCCTCTTTAAGATTTAATAGCATTTTTATAAATACAAATTGATCCCAATATTTTTAAATTAATATGTACATATTAATTATTGACTCAGTTCCTTTAATTTGTTTTTTTAAACATTTTTATTATTTTTATAAATATAAAATGGGAAAACTGGCTATTTCAATTGTAGCCTCAATTCATTTCAATTTTAACCACATTCCCATTTCAATTTCAGCCAATTTCAAACCCAAATTGGACCAACCCAATTTCAACCCCTGACCCAATTGCCTAAACCCGCCCGGAATCTTTTTAAATCCAGGTCGTTGATCCTTTTGATCAACGGCCGCAAATCATTCTTTCCTTTTTAATTATACACGACCTAACCCTAACCCTTATTCCCTCTTCGACCGCCGCTCTCTCTCTCTCTCAAACGCTCTCAAACACTCGAAAAGCCCTAATCATCTCCCTCGTCTTCTCCGATCAATCTCACCGGAGTCCATGGCTTCTCAGGCCATGGACAGCCTGTGCTCACCAGCTTTAACCCCCGGCCTTGGTTGCTCAAGGTTTTGAGGTTAGACCTCAACAATGCCTGTTCAGATCCTTCGCAGATCTGAGGTCCTATGGCCTCTCCGGCTCCGTTCCGACATCTTCGAGCTTTAAAATGCCTAGCTATGGTTCAGACCTGTTCGAGACCAGATCCTTTCCAAGCCTTCTCATTGCTATGGTTTTTGAGAAACCCTAAAAGCTTGTTCGAGGTTCCTTCTTCCTTTATTTTCTTAGATCTGTGATAGATCTTTGTTATACTCGAGGTTTTAAAGCTTTTCCCTAATTTTCTTTTCAAAACTAGTTTGTTTCAATTTAGGTCTTTCAAAATCTTAAAAAACGATTCCCGTTTCTTCTTTTTCTTCTTTCTTTGTGTGGAATCTGCCTGTTTGTGCCATGTTTTATGAGTTTTCGCTTATGTATTGTATCCTTTCCTCGCATGTCTTCTCCTATTTGCTGTTATTACGCATGTGCTTCTATCTGTGCTCTGTTATTTCTTCTATTGGTTTCTACAACGTGTTTTTACATGCCTATCTTAAGTGTTCCTTTACTATTTTCTTATTGAGTCTTGTTTGCCTTTACCAGACCTGTGTTTGAGTTCTAAACCTATTTTATCTACTGTTTCTAAGTTCTATGTCACCTCTTTTCTTTCCTGAACTTGCTTGAGTTCTGAGCTTTTCTTAAACCTGTTCTTTATGATTTTTTCACTATGTTGCTTTAAACTTGCTATTGTATCTATGTGCTCTGAAAGAGACCTTGAGTCTGTTTCAATGATTTGCCTTCTCCTTTCTGTACCCTACTCGAATTGAAACCCTAGGGTTTGGGAGTTTTGCGAGTTTTGGGTTCTGTGTTGGGGCTAGGGTTCTATTTAGGACCGTGGGCTCTCTCAAACTCATGCTGAGTCTATAAACTGAGCTGGAACTTTCCTTGCTTATGATTTTGAAACTATCTATGCCAATCTTTTCTTTCTTGTTTGACACTTGTGTGCTTATATATGAGGGGTTTTCTTTCAAAAGGGTTCTGCCAACTTGTAATTGATTCCAATTTCCTTTTAATAAGGCTCGATTAATTTGTCAATGATTTTTCCAATTGAACTTTTCTTCACCCTTTTCCTGACTAAGTTCATTCGAATAAAGCTTTCAATTTACCGGCTGTTTGATTGATCTACTTGCCTTATTTCTCACAAATCATGTACCATAGGATTCTTGCCTTAAATAAGCCTTGTGTATTTACCTGTGTTATGATACTTTGGGAAGATTTTTGATTGTTTCTCTTTCCTTAATTATCCCATTCCCGTTTGAAATCAAATCCCTTAACCAAAGGGAAATCCTATGTGATTGATTGGAAACTATTTTCTTGCCTTTTTCTTACTTGTCTTCTGCACTATAAAAAGGGACTACTCTTTCTGCTCTTACACACTTCACACTTCAGAATTCAAAAAAAAAAACCACTTCTCACAACTACACACGACACAATTGCAATACTTTTTCTACTACTACTTTCTCTACTTCTAATACTGAGCACTCTCCTCCTCTTCTATTTTACTGTCTGAAACATTCTTGAGCTCCTTTTAACTCTCAAGTATTTGCTGAAGAACTTGAGTTTGCTCCTGCTGATCTCTTGTTGTCTGCGTACTCTATTGTTCTACTATTCTAGTACTTTGCATCTGGTATGTCACTCTTAATTAAATACTGCCCCTCCACTATGTGATTACTTTACTCCTAGCCTGTTATGCTTTCTTGCACTATGCATCTACATCCTAGCATGTTATGCTTTCTTTCTTTATGTTTCTGCACTCTTAGTCTGTTATGCTTTCTTTCTTTCCTTGTGTTTCTGTAAATGCTTCTCTATGTGAGTCCCTTCCCTTTAACCCCTTTGCATGAGAGTATGGTTCCAGTCATGGCAGCATCATATTATTGCTTCCCATGACTTTGAACTAAGTTCTTTTAAACTCCTACTCAAACCAATTCCCACTCCCCTTTCCCCTTTATGTGCTGCGCCTTGACTCAAGTCTGGTGGTGTCCTAATCACCATCCAGACTCAAGTCTGACCTCTAAGGTCTGCTCTTAATTTGTTTGGACCAAGCAACTGGTCAGGGGTGTGCCGTTCTACACCCATGGCTGGGCATGACTACCATTTGCTATGGTTCCCTAATCATTCTCTCACTTTGCACTTATTCCTAGTTCTAAGTTCCGCCCCTCTTTGGTAAGCCATGCTTTGGGACCCTGGAGCTCCCTCTGAACTTGGATGCCTGAGGGCTGGCTATTCCACACTGCACTATTCTGTTCTAATTGTTATCCAAAGTGTAAGCACTGCCTGGAGCCCTCGGGGCTCCTTGGAACTCTGAAACGCTTTGGATAAGAGAAGGCTTTGAAAATCTGGATCTCGAAATTAGTTAAATGCATGTTGTTGGACATCAAGATTGAATTAGGCTGCTTGGATCCAACTGTTAGCTTTTGATGTATCTTTAATTTCCAGTTTTATTTGTAATAATCTTTGTATGAAACTTGGGGAATATAGTAAAAGGGTGTGGGAGGGGTTTTACTTTCTTGCATCAATAAAAGGGTAGATATCATGTCTTTAGGACTTTAATTTCCTTACTAGACATCCTGCCTATAGGTCTGTTTAACGTTTTAATTCAGTCACCTAGATGCCATGCCTATAGGGTTTAACGCTTAATCATATTGCAAGTCATTAGAAATCCTGCCTATAGGACTTAATATTCATGTAATCAGTTGCATATAGAAATCATGCCTATAGGAAGTGCATATGCATTAGGCAAACCGTAGGGTAATCAAACAATCACTCTTTCATCAGTTCAACGACAGGTCTTAAAATCAAATATAGATATCATGCCTATAGGAATTCATCTCAAACTCACCTAATTCGTTTTAAGCAATAACGTACTGTCAACCGGTCTTTAACGTTTTAATGTCATGTTTTCAATAAAATTCCCATAAACCAGTATGTTTTTTTTACTCCTCAAATCTGCATCCTTCTTCAGAAACAGTTCTTTTAAATCTTCTGCCTAAATGTTTTACTCGGTCCCTTAAATTGTCTTTCGAAACAGTTCTGCAACTCGTCTTTCCCTTAAAATATTCTCACTTTTTGGAACTCTTTCACAACTCTCCTGTGTTTTACTCAAACAGTCTTTATTTTCTCCTTTAACTCTTCTGCATTAGTCCATTCATTTCTTTTCTGAAATCAGTACTTTCTGAATAAATCATTTAAAATACTTTAATTCCTGACAATAGGATCCAAGTTGCCTAATGCAGACTTTCTGTCTAAACGTATGTATTAAACCAATCCGCTCGCTGATTAATTTTTAATTTTTAAAGATCAAACCAGTATGTGTAAAGGCATGCCAAACTATATGTTATCTGATTTATGGGGTTTATGTGAGCCTTGCCTGTTTGGTTGTTCGTTCCCCCTACTTGTTACTTGCTTTTTTTGAATGTCGATTAGAATTTTTGTCCTTTAAACTCCATAAAGGCCCCACCCCTTTCTTCCCCTTTTAGGATTTGAAGTCTTAATACCCCGGGACTGATAGTTTGGGACGGGTAGTAGCATACAATAGGCAAACTATACCATTCTGCGCTCCAATACCTTAACGGGGTGGGAAGGGTAGACATGGAGATGATGATTACACAATAACACTATGTGCACAATCAGGTGCTGGTGTTGTGAGAATGATCCATGTAATGTATAAACCTAGGACCTCCCTTTCCCCTTTATTAGTTTAATAATTTCTAACAATTTTTAAAAAAGCTGTCCAGTCTTCAACTTCCGTTCCTTGTACTTCTTTCAAGTTACTTATACCAATTATTTAACCCCATTTTCTTTACTTGTATCTCTTCTTTAATCACAAAAACTATTTCCTTCCAAATTTCAGCACTTCTAAATCCTTTTCACAATCTTATTTGTAACTATTTCCAATATTTCCAATGCTTGTTTGTTTATTCGTTTACTTGCATTTAAAGTCACAATTGTAGCATGGCTGGGAACCACACTAGTGGATCTTGAGGGGTGCCTAACACCTTCCCCTCGAGATAATTTCAACCCCTTACCCGAACTCTGGTTTTCTATCTTTATTTCTTTTAAAGTGTCCTAATGCACTATAATCATTAGGTGGCGACTCTCCAAAGTCTCAAAACCCAATTCCCAAAGTGGGAAAAGAGTTGGCCTCCCAAATGTCGTGAACCCGATTTCGCTCTTTAGGGAAAAAGGGGGAGTCGACACCAGGACTCGGACCAAGCTCCTTCACCATTGAACTCAGCAAAACCCAACCTCCAACAAATCAAGGCCATTCAAGTAAGTACGCCCAACTCGAACTAAGATTAGGGACACGTAAAGTTCGGCCCCGGTCAAACTACAAGGCCACGTTATTTATTATCACGGCCAGTAGTTCGACCGCGCCCGAACTGGGACTAAGGCTAAGCGCCGCTATCGCCAAGCAACGGCTCCGAATCGCTCACCCTGATTCGAAGAAGAAAAGTCGTCAACAATCAAAAACTAACATGCCTACCAGAGTTAAACTCAAAGGCAAATCATCCCCGCTTGCAACACAAAGACAAAATAGATGCAAGGCAAACAACGAAAAGGAAATCTCATTTATGTACAAAGTTAATTGCGGGTCATCCCCGCTTACACACGGCCAAGGCCGGTCAATAAAAAAAGAAAAAAAAGAAAAAACAAATGCCAAACGGCGAAAAAGACAAGAAAAATGCATAACTTTTTACTCGGCGCCATCATCTGCGCCATCGTCAGCCTCTGGCGTCGCCGCATAAAAACCACAGTCAATACGGGCCTCACGAGCCTTTTGACGTGCTCCCTCAAAAGCAGTTTCGGCCACGATGCCAGCCTCCTACAAATTCTAATATACATCATGTTGGGCCTCAGCAAAAACCCAAAGTTCGCAAGCCTGGCTGGAAGAAGCGGCCTGGTCCCGTAGGCGCTGGTTCTCTTCTTCCAAGGCTATAATCCGGTCCGCCATAACTTGGGCATCCTGCTCAAAAACACAGATCCGCTCCTCGAGGTTTGCCTCCCTAAAAGCCGTAACAGCCCTCTGCAGCGCCAGCTGGGACTCGTGCGCACGGATAACCTCCTTCAACGCCTCAGCCCTCGACGAGGCATCCCTCACCTGAAGCTTCAAAGCTGCGACTTTACCCTCCAACGCAGTCACTTTCCCGCTCCATGCCGCTGCGGCCTCCGCTGCCTTAGCCTGGCCCTGACGCTCACATTCAGCTGCAACCCTCTTCCCTACCTCGAGCTCCTTGTCCTTCCGACGGAGCTACTCCTCAAGAGCACGTATTCTGCTAAGTGCTTGCTGCATCTGAAGCTCCCGCCTCGCCAGTTCCTCGACCAGGGCCCGGCTACGGGGATCATTCCTCAAGCACGTGCGCATCTCCCGACATCGATCTCGGTAGTGGCAATATTTCTCCAACGCCCGCAAAAATATCCCAAGTGGATGTTAGCTCGACGGATGCTCTCCACCTCCAACAAATAAGACTGCAAAGCAAAGGCAATGATTAGGATAAAAAGCAGACTAAGGCAAAGAAGAATCAAACTGACGTCATATTATGTACCCTCAAGCCCATTACGACCACCTCATTCATCAGCCCGATATCTGTGACGTCCCTCAACGACGCATTCTCGGCCTCTGAGCACAGCAGCCCAAACTGCGGCACCAAACTCTCCCCTTGGAGCAATAAGTTCAAATATGTGGGGACCTCGATGAGGCGAGACCTCCCCTCCGCGCGCACCGCTGAATTTGTAAAGCCTTCCCGGAATATGCAGACGTCATCGGGGTCCAAATCAGATTCGGACTAATACTCATCTCCTTCAGCACCCCCTCCTCCTTCCACCACTGGCGAGGTAGAATCACCCACCGTAACCACCAACGGAGCACTTGACTCGCCAGCCTTAGCAGCCGCTGAGGAACTGCCTCCCACCTCAGCGACTGGAGCCACCAACTGAGTTGCCAAAGCGACGGTATCATCACGGCCTAAGCCAACCGGGGCAACCCCCACTGTGTGTTCACTCTCAAGGGCGGGCACTGAAGCCGCACTCTCTTCCGCATCTGCCGGAGGGGAGTCCAAATTAATCACCACAGGAGGAGCCAGCATGAACACGACCATGCGCCTTATAAATGCGCCTTGTCCCGCTTTGCGGCCCGTGCAGGAGAAGGAGCTGCTGAAGATTCAACTGACGCCGCCCTCGGTACTGGGCGCGGCACCGGCACTACAGTAAGCCGAGTAATAGCACCCGAGCGGCGGAAAGCCAATTAAGGGGCCTTGACGCGACGTGCCCTCCCTGATCACAGAAAAGCAGAGTTGGTGAATAAAATTGAATCAAAGCGGAACAGAAGAAGAAATCAAATTTTCACATGTAACAGGCCTACGACCATGCCTCTCCCAAAAAGACGCCCATGTGTGTATCCCCTCCGTATCAGGGAGCACGTCCTCAACCCACCCATGTATCCCAGCTAACGAAGACGTCGGCAGCTTTTCAGCTACAAAATTGGCACGAGTTAGCGCTTACGAGCACAAAATGTAAGGAGGGGTAGAAAAGAGAACTCGAAGATTAAAGAACTTACGTGCATGATTCCAAGCCTCTGGGAACCAAGTGGGGCACGCCACTAAATGTTCAGTCCTAATATAAAAGAAGTGCTCAAAAGGGCGAGGGTCGACCTCGTCATCCAATTTCGCAGTCAGGCCCTTCGACCCACGAGGGCATGCTTGAATCATGGTGCCGCGAACTCTCTAGGGAGCGTAGAGACTGATCACATGTTGCAGCGTAACCTCCTTATCGGACAGTTCTGCATACTTGATAAATATTGCTCAATTTGAAAAGAGAAGGAGCAAGCTGACCCGGGCATATCCCGTAATAACGACAGAAATCAACCACCAGTGCTAGGAGCGGGAGCTTAAACCCCAGCTTGAAGGGATAGGCATAAAAGACACAGTATCCCCTGCGGTCAGTGTGGACCCTCTCCTCGCTTCTGGCAAGAACGACGTCAGCATAACTGGGGATGAACCCCTATTCCCGTAGTTGGGCCATCCTAATTTCCCCTATTAACGGGGCTTCATCCACCGGATCCTCCCCACCATCGACAGTGAAGTGAGTCATCAGGCCTCCGGGTCAAGATACTATCTCGTCAACCGATAGGGCTTCACCGGTCTCTAACTATTCTGCACCTCCTATTGCCGGAGATGGCCCTTCAACTACTGGAGAATTGATCGGAAAACCCATCGGAAGAGCATCTTGGGAAGAACTGCCTGCCATTGTTGATTTACTAACGAGAAAGGAATATAGTTTAGTGGACAAGATAGAAGTTATAACGATCAAAGAAAAAAGATGAAGGTGAGTTAGCAGGAGGAAAAAGCTTCTTCAGAATCACTCTCAGATGAACAATGAAAATATGAGAAGTGAATGCCTCAGCCCATCTTTATAGGCAACATAAATGGCTTTCGCGAAACCCAATTGTCATCATTAACTACATGACCAACCACAAACTGGTTCGGTTCTATAAAAACGTGCGTCATTATGACAAGCTTCACGAAGCGACTTCTCAGCCACCCGCCAGCGTCTCGCCGTCGGAATGATTGTAACGACCTATGAACGCTGAAGAGATATTCCGTGCACCTTCAAAACTTTGGACGTCGCCAAATACGTACCAAGCGTACCCTTACTCCCCTCGGCCGCACCACATACGGCACGTCCGCCGTAGTCGACGGCTATGCTCCCAAAAAAATGTATGGATCAAAGCGTCACGAAGATCGATCTCACTCGAATTAAGTTAAGATATCAAGGGCCTTCGCCAAGAAGAAGCATTCAATCTTGATCGAACGACGACTTGATAACACGATAATAAAACACTAACGCTCTACAAGGCTAAGGGTCGTCGCCAAAGGGAATTCGGCCTTGACCGAAGCGACAGTCGACCTCCCTATCCGAGTTTCTCAAACCACAGTCTATGAAGTCCACTCATCGAGCTCGTTCAAGGCACGATCTCAATAAGCGGAGGGACTAACTGTATGGGTCAGAATCCGACTCCACGATATTTAACGAAGCTAATCCCGTCTTAAGTTAATTCACGATTAATAAGTGGTACGACCACTCATAATTAACGGTACTTGAACCTTATTTGATTCTATCAACAAGGCCACGGTCCACCCGCCATCATGAAGGCGCAACCCCACCATGGTCACGGCCACTTATTGCCAGCTCACGAAGCTGACAGCTATAAATACTAAGAGAGGAAACCCTAGAAAGGGGGCTTCTTCTTCACCACTACTCACAGAGAGGGAGAGACACAGAGATACCCATATTATGGGAAAATAAAACATCATTGTAAGGCTCTGAACCTCTTCATGGAGAGGCAGGCCAAATCAATATTATCAATAAAAGCTTTTATTGTTTCTCCTCTTCATTCTGAGTTCTTCTTATTGTTTCTTATATTTGGTCCAATGGATTATTACGATTTGCTATGATTTTCCCGTAATTCATGGATATTATTTTGTACTCGTAAAGTGTGTGATAACTTTTGAGTCAAACAGATGTAATCGTATTTTGAACTCTAATACTAATTGGCATTGTTATTATTGTTATTATATTTCTTATATGACACTAACTAATTTTGAGTGGATAAATCTTGATTTACTCAACATTTAGTATATCATTTGCTATTGGTGGAAAATCATGCCCCAACCTTCTTTGCTACTCATTAATTCCAGAAAGTAGTGGCCAAGTAATCAATTTATTCAACTGATAGAGAAGTGTTTAGAATAGTAAAGTTTGAAATGTAAGAAATTGGAGTTGGTTAGATATCACATCAAGTTTGTAATAATAATGATGTTATTATACGTTAGCTTGGATGTTGAGGGAAGAGTTTCCACAAGAGTAAGCTCAATCTGTCTAGAGTGACCAAAATGAGAAGTGGGTTAGTTTTACTAAAGATGACGAGAGTACTTTTTCTAATACGTTATGACTTTCTTTTTCCCTTGATAATTTTGTTTATAATCTATAACTTTCACATATTGTTGAGTTTTTCTTTTTAATATGGAAAGAAATTAAGAAGAGGGTGAATGGGAAATAGAGGAAAATGAAATTTTTGAATAAAATTTAAGTTTCCCTCTCTCTTTTAATAAGACATTGTCCCACATTGGTAGAGGATAAGAATTTTGGTAGGTTTATATACAAATGCACTTCATGTAGCTCTTAAATAGTTAGGAAGAAGGTAAGTCTCGCGCCATCGTCGTCGTCGCTCGCTCGGCTCGGCTTCGGCAATAATTGATTAATTTTTTGGACCAAATTTATTTGTTAATAGTAAATATTAACATAATATTATCCGTGTTAGTAACGGATATTTTTCAATCCGTGTATTATGTTGCACCAACAAGCCGCCTAGTGCACCTCCCACCATGGCCAAGTACTCCTCCCACCAAGCAAGTGCTTCTCCCACAATGGCCAAGTGCATCCTCCACCATTGACGATGATGGGACTCAACCGACTGCTATAAATAAAGCAGCAGTTGGAGAGAGATATACACTCGAAATACACTATGTATACACTGAAAAAATGAATTGCAGTCTGATATCCTCTTCAGTAAGAATTCAACATCAGCTATAAATTGCATTCCTTCCTCTAAGAATTTCAATTCGACTTCTGAGTTGTCCTCCTTTATTCTGCATTGTTTTTAACTACAAACAAAGCATCCGTAAGTGTGATTTGCTGCCGAACTTTGTGTTTGCTGAAACACTGGGGTTTGAAGTACGGCTACACCATTGTGTAATTCGTTCTATCCTGGTAGGAAATAATCCATAACCTTGGGTACTAGGAGGGTTAAATTCCTCAAGGAAACACTGTGGATTTAGTGGGCTCGAATTAATTACTGTCTCATTTATATTTATATTTATATGCTAACGTTTTTATTTTTCAGAATTATTATTTACAAATACAGGATAATAACCAAGGAACCAACAAGCTTAAGAAATTTAACAATTTTTATTTCTATATTTGTGTTATCCTTATTATTCTGGAAACTAAAACCTTTGTGGTTTTGTGTACTCCCATTTTGGAGAGTAAAGCCTTCATGGCGTTTTGTTGGAGATTCAAATCTACATGATTTTTTAACTCCAATTTTAAATGTTTATTAAACGTTTGTTTGTGTTATTTTTTCAGAAAATATGGCTAATAAAACCGGAAACCAAGCTGTTCCGATGGTGACTGTTAATGCATCGACAAGCTATGTTCCGACGATGACTATCAATGCATCGACAAGCCGAAAACCGGCGTTGACACCAGCAGAAAAATGTTCCAAATCACATAGTCATTGTTTGTCTATATATGGATGATATGCTGATAATAAGTAATGGCATTGCAAACATAAATGCGACTAAGCTTATGCTAACTAGCAAGTTTGATATGAAAGACTTGGGAGTTGCAGATTTAATTCTGGGGATTAAGATGCAAAAGAAACCTCAAGATCTAGCATTGTCCCAATCTCATTATATTAAGACAGTACTTGCAAAATTCAAGCACTTGGGCTTTAAAGTTGCAACGACTCCAATTGACGTGAATCTTGCATTAGCAAAGAACAGAGGCCAAAGCATATCACAATTGGATTATGCTCGTGTGTTGGGATGCTTAATGTACATCATGAATTATACACGACCAGATATAGCTTGTGCTATAAGTAAACTGAGTCTATACACGAGCAATCCAGATCAAACTCATTGGATGGCAATGAAACGAGTTTTGGGATATTTAGAACATACCCAAAACTTTTATTTGCACTACAGCAAATATCCTGCAGTGATTGAAGGATATTGTGATGCAAATTGGATCACCAGTTCAACTGATTCGAAGTCCACAAGTGGATATGTATTCACTATTGGTAGAAGAGCGGTATCTTGGAAATCGTCCAAACAAACTTGTATTGCACGCTCTACAATGGAGGCTGAGTTCTAAGCCTTAGATAAAGCCGATGAAGAAGCTGAATGGCTCCGGAATTTTTTGGAAGACATTCCATTTTGGCCCAAACCGTTGGGACCAATATGCATACATTGCGATAGCCAAGTGGCAATTGGAAGGGCTGGGAGCGTTATGTATAACGGTAAATCTCGTCATATACGGCGAAGACATAAAACCGTTAGGCAATTACTCTCTAGAGGAATTATCACGATTCACTATGTAAAGTCAAGTGATAATGTGTCGGATCCACTTACAAAAGGCCTAACTAGAGAGGTAGTTGAGAAATCATGGAGGGGAATGAGACTATGGCCGAGAACAAGTCATTGTAGCGGTAACTCTACCTAGAAGACTGGGATCCCAAGATCTAGGTTCAAGGAGATCAAACAAAGTATTAATGACGGTTCAACATTGTCAACAAAAATTTTGGTCCATTCTCGTGATGAGACAATGTTAAGTACCAAGGATAAAGCATTAAGACTTTTTAATGATTTTTAAATTTGATACGTAGTATATCAAATATTGTATCTACAAGATGACACATTTAGGAATCACCTATGTAAGTGAAGTGTTAGCCGCTTCAAGGAGAATTCTGCAAGGCCAATTCTCTACTCACTTATGAAACCAGGCGGTGTTCATGGCTGAAACGAATACAACAATGAGAATCAAAGACGGTTAAGGGTTGATTGTGTGACTTATGGTTGTCTAGGTATACACTAATGTTCGATGGTTCAAAGATATCAAATCTACCGATTGACCGAGTATATCCGATATAAGTTTACTACGGAAAGTTCAAAGGGAAACCTACTTATCCAGATGCAATTAATCCTTGCTTGCGAATCACACAAGTTTTTGATGCATACTTCCTTGATATAGCCATTCCCCATTCATGTGGAGGATTGTTGAGTTTTTCTTTTTAATATGGAAAGATATTAAAAGAAGGGTGAATGGGAAATGGAGGAAAAATCAAATTTTTGAGTAAAATTTAAGTTTCCCTATTTCTTTTAATAAGACATTGTCCCACATTGGTCGAGGATAAGAATTTTGGTGGGTTTATATATAAATGCACTTCATGTAGCTCTTAAAGAGTTAGGAAGAAGGCAAGTCTCGCGCCGTCGTCATCGTCGCTCGCTCGGCTCGGCTCGGCTCGGCTCGGATCGGTTTCGGCTACGATTTCGGCTTCGGATTTGGATTTGGATTTGGATTTGGATTTGATCAAATGATCGATTGATTAATTAATTTTTTCAACCAAATTTATTTTTTAATAGTAAATATTAACATAATATTATCCGTGTTAGTAACGGATGTTTTCCAATCCGTGTATTGTGTTGCACCAACAAGCTGCCTAGTGCACCTCCCACCATGGACAAGTGCTCTTCCCACCAAGCAAGTGCTCCTCCCACCATGGCCAAGTGTATCCTCCACCATTGAGGGTGACGGGTCTCAACTGACTACTATAAATAGAGCAGCAGTTGGAGAGATATATACACTGAAAATACACTATATATACACTGAAAAAACGAATTGCAATCTGATATCCTCTTCAGTAAGAATTCAACATCGGCTATACATTGCATTTCTTCCTCTCAGAATTTTCATTCGACTTCTGAGTTGTCCTCCATTATTCTGCATTGTTTTTAACTACAAACAAAGCATCCGTAAGTGTGATTTGCTGCTGAACTTTGTGTTCGTTGAAACACTGTGGTTTGAAGTACCGCTACACCAGTGTGTAATTCGTTCTAACCTAGGAGGAAATAATCCATAACCTTGGGTACTAGAAAGGGATTAAATTCCTTAAGGAAACACTGTGAATTCAGTGGGCTCGAATTAATTACTGTCTCATTTATAGTTACGTTTATACGCTAACGTTTTTATTTTTCAGAATTATTATTTACAAATGCAGGATAATAACAAAGGAACCAACAAGCTTAAGGAATTTAATAATTTTTATTTCTGTATTTGTGTTATCCTTATTATTCTGGAAACTAAAACATTTGTAGTTTTGTGTACTCCCATTTTGGAGAGTAAAGCCTTCGTGGCGTTTTATTGGAGATTGAAATCTACGTGATTTTTTAACTCCAGTTTTAAACGTTTGTTTGTATCATTTTTTCAGAAAAAATGGCTAATGAAACGGGAAACCAAGCTGTTCCGTTGGTGACTGTCAATGCATCGGCAAGCCATGTTCCGACGATGACTATCAATGCACCGACAAGCCGAACACCGGCGTTGACATCGGCAGAAAAACCCAAAAAAATTTCCGGGATTGATTTCAAGCGCTGGCAGCAGAAGATATTCTTCTACAGAAGTTCATCAAGGAAGATGTTCCTGATCTGCCCGATGAAACTCCAGAGAATGAAAGCTTTCTCGTGACTGAGGCGTGGAAGCATTCTGACTTTTTATGCAAGAATTATATTCTTAGCGGACTGGATGATAATTTGTATAATGTATACAATGGCGTGGAGGCATAAAAGAATTATGAAATGCGCTTGAAATGAAGTACAAAACTGAAGATGTCGGGATGAAGAAATTCATCGCCGCAAGATTTTTGGACTACAAAATGATAGATTGCAAGTCTATTATTACCCAAGTCGAGGAATTGCAAGTGATTATTCATGATCTACTTGCTGAAGGTATATTTCAAATAAATACTGATATTGAAAGTAAAAAATTTAGTATATTTACTAACGAAATTTTCATTGAAGGTCTTGTCATCAATGAAGCATTCCAAGTAGAACTAATAATTGAGAAGTTGTCTCCATTGTGGAAGGACTTCAAAAATTATTTGAAACACAAACGAAAAGAGATGTCCCTTGAAGATCTCATTATTAAATTGAGAATCGAAGAGGACAATAAAGCTGCTGAAAGGAGAGCCGTGGAAATTCAACAATAATGGGATCAAATATTGTTGAAGATAACAAAAAGAGGAAGAAGGCTTCTGGTCCGAAATACAACCCAAGCAAGAAGCGATTCAGTGGAAACTGCTACAACTGTGGGAAAACCAGACATAAATCTACAGAGTGTCGTTCTCGGAAGAAAGACAAGAAAAGGGGTCAAGCAAACATGGTAGAACAACATGATGATATTGATGACTTATGTTCCATGCTTTCTGAATGCAACTTGATGGGCAATCCTAAGGAATGGTGGATTGATTCTGGAGCCATCCGCCATGTTTGTGTAGTGAGAGAAGTATTTTCTACATATGCTTATGCTGGACCCGAAGAGACGCTTTCCATAGGAAATGCTGCAACGGCAAAGATTGAAGGATGTGGGAAGATATTTCTGAAAATGACTTCCGGCAAAGTGGTAACTTTGAACAACGTCCTTCATGTTTCTGAGATTAGGAAGAATTTAGTCTCTGCTGGACTTCTTGTTAAGCACGATTTTAAGTGCATTTTTATGTCCGATAAGTTTGTAATAAGTAAGAATGATATGTTTGTAGGAAAAGGTTATCTTACCGAGGGCCTTTTCAAGCTGAATGTAATGATTATTGAAAATAATAATAAAATTTCAGCTTCGTCTTACTTACTTGAGTCAAATAATTTATGGCATGAACGTTTGGGTCATGTCAATTATAAAACCTTGCGGAAAATGATTAACTTGGAAGTATTGCCTAAGTTTGAATGCGAAAAATCAAAATGTCAAATATGTGTGGAATCTAAGTATGTTAAACATCCTTATAAGTCGGTTGAAAGGAATTCAAATCCTTTAGACTTAATTCACACAGATATTTGTGACATGAAGTCAATACCATCTCGCGGTGGAAAGAAGTATTTCATAACTTTTATTGACAACAGTACTCGATATTGCTATGTTTACTTACTTAATAGTAAAGATGAAGCAATAGACGCATTCAAGCAATACAAAAATGAAGTTGAAACGCAACTTAACAAGAAAATCAAAATGATAAGAAGTGATAGGGGTGGTGAATATGAATCTCCTTTTGAACAAATATGTTTAGAATATGGAATTATTCATCAAACAACGGCCCCTTACACGCCCCAATCCAATGGGATTGCAGAAAGAAAGAATCGTTCATTAAAGGAGATGATGAACGCATTATTGATAAGTTCTGGATTGCCACAGAACTTGTGGGGGGAAATCATTCTCACGGCTAGCCGAATACTAAATCGAGTACCCCATAGAAAAACACAATCCATTCCATATGAAAAATGGAAAGGAAGGAAGCCCAACTTGAATTATTTGAAAGTGTGGGGGTGTTTGGCAAAAGTGCAAGTTCCTAAACCCAAAAGGGTAAAAATAGGACCGAAAACCGTTGACTGTGTTTTCATAGGATATGCGACCAATAGTAAACATATCGATTTCTAGTTCATAAATCAAAAAATCCCGACATTCATAATAATACGGTTATAGAATCAGATAATGCTAAGTTCTTTAAAAATATATATCCGTTTAAAAAGGAATGCGAGTCGATTAGTGAAGGATCTAAACGACCTCTGGAAGAAACAAAAGAAAGTACATTTAATCAGGAGGATCCAAGACGTAGTAAACATCAAAGAACGTCTACTTCGTTTGGACCAAATTTTGTAACTTTCTTATTGGAGAATGAGCCTAAAAAATTTAAAGAAGCTATGTCTTCTTCGGATCATTATTCTGGAAAGAGGCAGTCAATAGTGAAATAGAATCCATATTGAACAACCATACATGGGAATTGGTTGATCCTTCTCCTGAAAATAAACCTTTTGGTAGTAAATGGATTTTTAAAAGAAAAATGAAAGATGATGACACTATTGATAAATTTAAGGCAAGACTTGTTGTCAAAGGGTATAGACAACGAGAAGGTCTTGACTACTTTGATACATATTCTCCAGTGACGAGAATTACGTCCATACGAACGCTAATAGCTTTAACTGCAGTATATGGTCTTGAAATTCATCAAATGGACGTAAAGACAGCCTTCTTAAATGGAGATTTGGAGGAAGAAATCTACATGGAACAACATGAAGGGTTTGTGATTCCGGGTAAAGAAAAGAAGGTATGTAGACTTGTTAAGTCCCCCTACGGACTAAAACAAGCACCCAAACAATGGCATGCAAAATTTGACCAAACAATATTGTCAAATGGTTTTAAGATAAA
>MU722759.1:186667-227594 GCA_026770625.1 Nicotiana glauca
TTGAAAAATTCAAGCACTTGGGCTTTAAAGTTGCAAAGACTCCAATTGACGTGAATCTTACATTAGCAAAGAAAAAAGGCCAAAGCATATCACAATTGGATTATGCTCGTGTTTTGGGATGATTAATGTACATCATGAATTGTACACGACCAGATATAGCTTGTGCTATAAGTAAACTGAGTCGATACACGAGCCATTCAGATCAAACTCATTGGATGGCAATGAAACGAGTTTTGGGATATTTAGAACATACCCAAAACTTTGATTTGCACTACAGCAAATATCATGCGGTGATTGAAGGATATTGTGATGCAAATTGGATCACCGGTTCAACTGATTCGAAGTCCACAAGTGGATATGTATTCACTATTGGTGGAGGATCGGTATCTTAGAAATCGTCCAAACAAACTTGTATTGCACGCTCTACAATGGAGGCTGAGTTCATAGCCTTAGATAAAACCAGTGAAGAAGCTGAATGGCCCTGGAATTTCTTGGAAGACATTCCATTTTGGCCTAAACCGTTGGCACCAATATGCATACATTGCGATAGCCAAGCGGCAATTGGAAGGGCTGGGAGCGTTATGTATAACGGTAAATCTCGTCATATACGGCGAAGATATAAAACCGTTAGGCAATTACTCTCTAGAGGAATTATCACGATTCACTATGTAAAGTCAAGTGATAATGTATCGGATCCACTTACAAAAGGCCTAACTAGAGAGGTAGTTGAGAAATAATCGAGGGGAATGGGACTTTGGCCGAGAACAAGTCATTGTGGCGGTAACTCTACCTAGAAGACTGGAGATCCCAAGATCTAGGTTCAAGGAGATCAAACAAAGTCATTACTGATGGTTCAACATTGTCAACAAAAATTTTGGTCCATTCTCGTGATGAGACAATGTAAAGTACCAAGGATAAAACATTAAGGCTTTTTAATGATTTCTAAATTTGATACATAGTATATCATATAGTATATCTACAAGATGACACGTTTATGAATCACCTATGTAAGTGTGAAGTGTTAGCCGCTTCAAGGAGAATTCTGCAAGGCCGATTCTCTACGCACTTATGAAACCAGGCGGTGTTCATGGCTGAAACGAACACAACAATGAGAACCAAAGACGATTAAGGGTTGATTGTGTGACTTATGGTTGTCTAGGTATACACTAATGTTCGACGGTTCAAAGATATCAAATCTATCGGTTGACCGAGTATATCCGACATAAGTTTACTACGGAAAGTTCAAAGGGAAACCTACTTATCCATATGCAATTAATCCTTGCTTGCGAATCACACAAGTTTTTCATGCATACTTCTGTGATATAGCCATCCCCCATTCATGTGGGGGATTGTTGAGTTTTTCTTTTTAATATGGACAGATTTTAAAAAAAGGGTGAATGGAAAATGGAGGGAAAATGAAATTTTTGAGTAAAATTTAAGTTTTCCTCTCTCTTTTAATAAGACATTGTCCCACATTGGTAGAGGATAAGAATTTTGGTGGGTTTATATATAAATGTACTTCATGTAGCTCTTAAAGAGTTAGGAAGAAGGTAAATCTCGCGTCGTCGTCGTCGTCGCTCGCTCGCTCGGCTCGGCTCGGCTTCGGCTTCGGATTTAGATTCGAATTTGGTCAAATGATCGATTGATTGATTAATTTTTTGGACCAAATTTATTTGTTAATAGTTAATATTAACATAATATTATCCATGTTAGTAACAGATGTTTTCCAATCCGTGTATTGTGTTGCACCAACAAGCTGCCTAGTGCACCTCCCACCATGGCCAAGTGCTCCTCCCACCAAGCAAGTGCTCCTCCCACCATGGCCAAGTACATCCTCCACCATTGAGGGTGATGGGTCTCAACTGACTGCTATAAATAGAGCAGCAGTTAGAGAGAGATATACACTCAATATACACTCGAAATACACTGTGTATACACCGACAAAACGAATTGCAATCTGATATCTCTTCAGTAAGAATTCAACATCGGCTATACATTGCATTTCTTCCTCTCAGAATTTTCATTCGACTTCTGAGTTGTCCTCCTTTATTCTGCATTGTTTTTAACTACAGACAAAGCATCTGTAAGTGTGATTTACTTCCGAACTTTGTGTTCGCTGGAACACTGGGGTTTGAAGTACCGCTATACCAGTGTATAATTCGTTCTATCCTGGGAGAAAATAATCCATAACCTTGGGTACTGGGAGGGGATTAAATTCCTTAAGGAAACACTGTGAATTCAGTGAGCTCGAATTAATTACTGTCTCACTTATATTTACGTTTATACGCTAATGTTTTTATTTTCCAGAATTATTATTTACAAATACAGGATAACAACCAAGGAACCAACACATATTTCAAGAATTAAAATAATCAAGTGTAAACTGCAATCTAATTTTCTCATCATCCTATTTTATATTAGTGTATGTAACTTCTTGGGCTATGTAAAGACTTCATCTAATACACAAGTCGAGATCAGTCATAACCTCTCACCACTATGTTGACACTAATTTTAAAAAAATATGTAATTTCTTGAAATGAGAATAGATCATTCCGATATACTTCTATCCTTGCGAGTACCTAATAATACCTCGAAAGTGGATTTCAAACGTTACTCTGGATTAATCAACATTCAAAGTCAAATTAGAATACCTAAGTTGACGGAGAACATAGTATAATACAAGTTAAATTACTATGTTAAAATTGTAGTTCATGAACTTCAGTTCTAAACAACCATATGCATGCATTCCCTTCCTAATGTATTTTTTTCCCATGAATTTAAAATAGACATTCGCTTCCAACAAAAGCCGATTAGATCAACTGTGTATCTCGACAATTAAATGACAGCCTAGTGCACTAAGCTCCCATTATACGCGAGGAAGGACCGGACCACAAGGGTCTTATATGCAACCTTGCTGCATCAATGCAAGAGGCTGTTTCCGTGGGTATTTGTGCTGGTGGGAGGTCGAATGCATACTACTGGATTCTAAGCCGCTTATGACCAGATTATAGTGTCTTCCTGAAGACAGAATTAAGCAAGCTTCAGAAACTTAACCGAAATGAACACCTAAGTAAGTTCTTTCTTACTTGAAACAAAAACATTATCTAAAACAAGACTGTATCACAATCAATTCACATGGCCAGAGCCACATCCACTGTAAATATCTGAGGAACCTTTCGGGATCAACAGTCGGATATAGAATTGGATTGCACCCAGAAAAGAGTTGTCATCCCCTTCTCTGGAAACAAGAAGCAAGGCTGTTTAGTGTAAAACTCATTTGTGCAGCGCATTTAGGACTCGTAGAATAGGCCATTTTTGTAAATGGTTTTCCCCGTATAAAACAGCAATTCTCTTTATATTCCTGGTCGATGCTAACAGCAGGACACAAAGAAACTAGAAAGTGAACACAATTTTACAGGCTTGCTGAACGAGCTTTGGAGAGAGAGTAATGGGCGCTTAAAAAGAAAATATGGCTTACAAAAATACTTCCCAATATGATCAGATTGTGAAGCAAAGACGAGGAGCGCAGCAAGCAACAATAAGAAGAGAATGATATAAGATAATTTAACAGCTTTTTACAGGACATACCTCAACTCTTCAAGTTCGTGATATCGAGGGGTTGGATTGTCCAGAAGACTAAACAAGGATTTTATAATTTGCTTCAGAAAAGGAGGGGAGTTTGGTTGTTTCAAATTTCACACTCTAGTATCAGCTCTTTTTCTATCTTAATCAATTGAGTTAAGACAAGTTTAACAGTTATCTGTATTCATGATTAAGAAGCATGCACCACTTCCTTCTTCATATTTTAGCTTACCTCATATTTCTCCTCTTCTTTTTTCCCTTTGATAAGGACCTCTTTTTTCTCATTTTCTTCGAATACTTTGGTGCAAAGAAGGAATAGTACAGATTAGTAATTCAATAGAGCAAAAACCAAAAGCAAACAAAAAGCACATTATTGAGTTTGATACATTGGTGCAGTTAGTGTGTCAATAATTCAAAAGTGACACAGTAAAGCAAAACCCAAAAGGCCTTGCCTTACAATAAGACAATTTACCAATTGTCAGTTGACAACCACTTTGAATGCCTAAAATAGGAAAAGGGGGAAGGAAGGTCTACTTATTTTTTATGCCTTGTGAAATGATTTTCATTTTATTATAACTTTATATAAATTGTAATATAACTTTCTTGTCCTAGAGTTAAAATGATACTAATAGAAGAGGTAAAAGATGGGGAGGAGGCTAATCATATGATTCATATCACACACAAGCTTAGCTTCAAGACTCAGGTACAATAGGAAACGAGTATCATATAAAAAAAACCATAAAATAAACTTAGTAAAAAATGGAGTAGCAAATAGGAATTTCCTCTAGTATGCGGCAAACTTCAGAACTTCCTTTAATAACAACTTATAAAGTTTAAGCATTTCAAGCTCATCATTTCTTCAGACCAACCAAACTTAATTCTCTTCCTGGATGGCATATTGTTTCAAGCAAGTTCTTCAAAATAGTTTTCTCGCTTCTGCACTTCTTCTCAGCAGTGTCTTGCATGCAGAGTGTTTAGAGATAGAAAGCAAAACCATGTTCTGAACTTAGATCGGTTACCTGACTTTTGTTCGCAAAAGATCTAATTCAAGTCAAAATTAGCATACAAATGGAACTAGACAGCGTCTGGACTACTACACAAACACAGATCTGAATTCAAAAGTTCTGCCTATTAGTTAAAGCTATATACAAATTTGATACATTATTTTCCTGACGGCGAGGGAAAAAATTCTAATCTACATTACATGAAATTGAAGCAGATTGTTTCAAATGCTCGACGTTGCACAGTGCTGCCCCAATCAGATAACACCAACCACAATGACGGTGGCTAAAATAATTCTCAAAGACCATTATGATTTTAGATATTGGCCATCAAATGAATCAGTTAGTAGAGCTTACCGGTACCACCCGGCTAGTGCTCGACTCTCCAAATGAAACAGAAGCTAAAGACTTGGAAGCCCATGCCTTGGCGTTCATAGCTCCTTCCTGCAAGTTGCTTCTCTTGCATGGCTCCTGCAGTGAATTACATAACTGTATTGCTCGATTCAGATAGAGCAGAGGAAGCTCCCACAAGCTTCTTATTCTTATATGTAAATTGGACCTTTCCCAGCTGAAATGAGCAATCTTTCGTAAAGCTGGAAATAACTTATAAAGCAGTCTCATTAGCACAAATGCAGTGGCCAAGGCCAAATAAGTTTCCTGCTGAAGAAGGTTTTCAGGAGATCTGGCCCAGGAGAATGGACAGTTTTCCTGGTCACTGCCGTGCAATTTCAAATGATTCGAGGAGCATCTAGTCTTGCCAAGAGAAGTGTCATCCACTGAAGCAATCTGAAAACCTGGTTCATATTTAGAGAGAGGGCTTAAGATAAAGAAAGTTGGAACGATGGCTGCACTTAATAAGCTGCAATCCTAAAAGAATAAACGAAAAGCATATTTTACACTTCTGAAGTAACATACATTAGCTTGAAACCTACTTGCAGCTAGAAAACATAGTTAATGATGTCTTGTATACCAGATTAGACAGGCAACATGACTCGTCAATAATTTGAAAGTAAAGTTCTAAAAGAGGGAAATGGAAGTTTTGAAAAGAAAAAGTGAGGCGCAGAAATTGCCAAAATGCTGCATTTTCAAGATGCAAAATCACCTTCTGCCGGAAATGTAAAATCACCTTAGCAAAAGCGAAATCACCAACAATTTCGATTAATTAGTATTTAACACTCAGAACACATCCGGCAATTTTCCTTTTTTTAGTACTTTCTTTTTTTGGGGTGGGAAGAGGGGTTGTTGGATAATGTTACTAAGTGCCCGTTTGGATATAAGAATTTTTCCCCTTTTTTCAAAAAATTTTCACTTTTTTCCAAAACAAGCATTTGTTCATAAAATTTCCAATTTTCACTTAAAGATGCATTTTGGAATTTTCGAAAATTTGAAAAATTCCAAAAAGCTGTTTTTCAAAATTTCCATTCAAATCACTCACAAAACTTCAAAAACAACCCGAAATTATATTCACGTCCAAACACAACACTAAATCTCAAATACCATTTTCACTTGAAAAACATTTTCCCCCTATTTTGGAATTTTACAATTCTTATGTCCAAACGCCCACTAATCCACAGATTCCCCTTTTAGGGGCACCAAGTCCAAAACACAATAATACAGTTTAACAAACATGCTTACCAGTAGTGCCACTGTAGAATTCAATCACTGAATCAAGGGTGCGAAAACCATGATACCGTATGCGCATTGTTGAGTTTAAAAGGAAGAGAGTTGGAAACCCATGAACTCCATACTTTGAGAGAGTGCTGAGAAGACATTCTTAGTTGTCAGCACAATATAGAGAAAGCACATTATGTAAAACATTAAGTTCACACTAACCTTGGCTTAACAGCTGACTCTTCAATTGCGAAATGGGGAATTGAAGGAAACAAAGAAGACAGGTCAGAAAATTTTGGCCTAAAACTTCCAGAGAAAGGACACCAGGATGCATAGAAAAGCAAAGCAACATAATCATGTGTATTCCGGTGGATCATATTTAGTGCCCTCTGCAATGACAGTTCATCTCCCTTCAAAGTAAAAAAAGAAAAACGAAACATTAGAACTCCTCAAGTAAGTAAATAAATAACATAACATAACATAATAAATGTTCTAGGCGTGAGTTGTCATCATACATCATAAGAAGATACGAAACCAGTTTAATGAAGTTGGAGAAGGCAGCAATACCACATCAAAAGTTTTATTTAAACATATGACACAGGGTGAGGGTGTATCCACTGGTAATGCACATTCAACAGCCTAAGTCGACGTGCTCTAACTTTTCCCACTATGTAGAATTTGATAATTGTGAGTCATCAAACCTATAATGTTTTGACACAGTACTTATGTACTCTTACATCTGAAAGGTTCCATATTGTAACCCTAGATGCATGGGAAGGGGCACATAGATAAAGAACTGTATTATTTGATAATTGGGAGGAGACATCATGAGCTATGTCTCTCTTCATTCCTTCTTTCTTTTTTTCCCTTTTCTTGTTTCATCAGTACAAATTGTTTTTTTTATTTTTTTGACAAGTGAGTACAAATTGTGTTTATTCCTTCTCCTTAGAGCAAGCGTATGGTGATCCAATGGTGTTTATTCCTCCTACAATGAATGAATAAAGACCTAGGCCCCATCACATGGCATGTATCATGCACTTGCTACGGACCCTCCAGGGAAAATTAATGACCTAGACTAGCTCTTATGTATCTTTGGTTCTCATCTCTAAAAAAGCAACCATGACACATTACCATTGCAGATTCACTTGATGAGAACCACGCATACAACTCTACGAAAATGTAAAGCATTAGAACCACATCTACCACCATTACTACATAAAACCAACTAATACATCAGATGAAGGGGGAAGATAATCAACGCGACTACAACAACAACAACTACGCCTTAGTCCCAAACTTTTAAGTCCCAAACAAGTTTGGGATGGTGATATGAATCCTCATTCCTTTCGTTAAGCTCAACTCATACAATCATAATTACCACAATAAAATAAAAGTGCAAGTAATATATATATATATATATATATATATACACACACACACACACGCACACACAAAATAATAATAATAATGATGATGATGATAACAGAAGTTCTCTACTAAGTCTAAAACCTATTCCCAACTAGCAGGAATCAACATGACTATGCAAAATAATCTTCAACGCGTTTTGATTTGGCTAGACCAAGATGCCATGGGACTGAAACATATCCACAGATTCGGCAAATCTTTAGTTTCTCAAATGGTAGGGTTATTTAGTAAATACAGTGTATTCGTTACACACCATATGGATTTAGCTGCATAAACCAACTCAATTTGGACTAGGAACAACAATTGAAAAGCATTTGAAGCTCAGATCTACGGTCAATGCAGTATTCACTATTTCCTGGAGATTGACAAATAAACATAACAGAAGCTTACATAATACGTAGCTAATTTCCAGTTTGTTACATATATGGCTTGAATAGCCAAATACTCCACGAACGAGGATTCACGATTTCCAATCTAAGAGCTCAAAGTCAACATATAAAAGTATAATATCGGCATTCTATCCTACACTTGCCTCTCCATATATTGGTGTAACTCACATCATGTTTTCACTTTAGAACCAAGGTCCAAGCAAAAAAGTATTTCAAAATTCTTCACTAGTTATCTCCAAGACAATATTCTCTCTAAAAGCAGATAAATGATCCAAAAATTCTAGTCACTTCACAAAAATTCAACTCATAAAGACAAGAATCATCACCAATTCATCACTACAAACCCCCAAAAAATTTATCTTTGCACCTAGCTAACAAGGAAAAACACCGAAAAATCAAACAGATTCATACAAAAAAGCTGAAAATATTATGCGACAACATACAATACAAGGCAAATTGTATATATACCTGAATAACTCCAGCCATATAAGAAGATTGGATCCCATCTAATGGGCATGTCAAATCTTGATGAAACCCCATAAAGATCGAATCTTTAAGGGATTTCAAGGGGCAAACTGAACGAAACGACATCGTCCTAGTCTCCGGCGAGGCCATCCCTTCAAAGACCATCAATAAAACCACAAACCCAGCTGCCCAAACACTTAAAAGACCCATTTGTTGAAGGACTAAGGGTTTGCTTTATTATTCTTTTAAATGAATTGGATCCGAATATTGTGGGCCCGCCAAAAGAAAACCCTAGAGCAATAAATCGACGTTGGCGGTGGCGGTGGTTGTGGCGGTGGTGGAGGAGAGAGCCCGGCGCATGTTAGCGTTAAGGCTCACAGATATTATTTGAGAGGACTGAGAGGAGAGGAGGATAGAATTATTATTCTTTTTGGTTAAACGTTAAAAATAAAAATAAAAACAGTATATTTTGCTGTGTGTTGGACTGTTGGAACATCAAGATCCACTATGTAATATGTACCAGTGCGTAAACAGCAACATACTTAAAAAGCTAAAAAAATATTTTATTTTTAAAAAAATAATATATTGCAGAAAAGTTGTGGTAAGCGAGTACATTCATACTTTATCATATCAATATCCAGAGGTATTGAGTCTCAAAAGTCAAGTTGAGGTAGTAATTAAGATTATAAATAGTTTAAAACTGTAATTAATAATTCGTATCAAATTTAGAAAATTTTGTAGGTATTTTGTCAAATAAAAATAGTATTTTTGCTGTGCGTTGGATTGTTGGAACATCAAGATCCACTATGTAATATGTACCAGTGCGTAAACAGCAACATATTTAAAAAGCTAAAAAAATATTTTATTTTTAAAAAAATAATATATTGCAGAAAAGTTATGGTAAGCGAGTACATTCATACTTTATCATATCAACATCCAGAGGTATTGAGTCTCAAAAGTCAAGTTAAGTTAGTAATTAAGATTATAAATAATTTAAAACTGTACTTAATAATTCGTGTCAAATTTAGAGAATTTTGTAGGTATTTTGCCAAATAAAAATAGTATTTTTGCTGTGCGTTGGATTGTTGGAATATCAAGATCCACTATGTAATATGGACCAGTGTGTAAAATGATCGTGCGGTTTGTACATTTTGCTGATTTTGTTATACTTTATTAGATTTTCTTTTTTGCTAGCGATAATTATGAGAAGTTTTATTTTGTGTCTCGTACAACTGACACTAGTTATATGAGGCTTATTTTTATCTTACAAAATTGTGGACCCCAATCTTACACAGAATTTTGATTCCACAAAACTGCCTCGTACGGCAAGTGTAAGTTGTATGAGACACAAAATAAAATTTTCCGATAATAATGTGAGTCCTATTGTTCCTTTGACATTCTATTACAATTTAGGGTCCTTTTACCACAGTCCACAGGTGTTCTATCAAAAGTAAAATCAAATAAAACAATAATTCGGTATGTGATGAAATAATTGAGATTCTGTTTTTTTTTTTTTTTTTGGAATAGATAATTTTTTATAAAGAACTTTTTACCTTCTTAGATGAGTTATGTGACACAAATTCGAATTAATCTAGCTTGTGAATTTCGAAAATTGAATGATTAAAAAATCAATAAACAGAAATACATAAATTGACATTTCAGATGAGTTATAGTAATCATTAGATAACAGCTATAACTAATTCCAAAAGGGCAAAACCAACTCCTATATGTACTCTTTAAGAATAATTATCCATGCAGATTGATTGATCAAGAAACAATATAAGAAGCAATAATTTATATTAAGAATTTTAATCCATTTGATTATATAGAAGATTAAGTTAAATCTTTAAGGACAAAAAGAAATTCAAAGAAAGTAAATGGTAAGATCAAACTTTTGTACCAAACTGAACTTTAGCAATAACTTGAATTCTTATATTAAAACCTTAAATTAAATTTCATGTCACTGTAAAATAGTTTTATGTGGCAAACTGGCAGTGTCGTTAAAATTTTAATTACATCGCAAAAAGAAGTTTCAAATTCATTGATAAATTAAAATGAAATCAACTGTACGGATATGTGAGAGCTAAACTAGTCTTTTAATTTGCTTATTGGATATCAGCCTTTCAACTTAGCTTCTTCTCACAAATAGTTAGACAGCACATTAGATTGGTTATGAGTGATAAATTATAAACCTGTTACGACTGAACTTTTTTTTTGAGACAAACATTTAGGTAGGATAATATGTGCTTGATTTTTTATTTTATTTTTTTGTTTTTTTTTGAGACAAACATTTAGGTAGGATAATATGTGCTTGATTTTTTATTTTATTTTTTTGTTTTTTTGAGACAAACATTTAGGTAGGATAATACGTGCTTGAGTATGTATATATTCATACCTTTTTACTGTTCTTAAGCCGAGGGTCTATCGGAAACAGCTTCTCTTTCTTCATGAGGTAAGGGTAAGGTCTGTGTACATACTACCCTTCCCAGACTACGCTGTGTGGGATTGTCAACAGGTCAAGTTTTACTATAATTACTTGAAATGCGTTTGGATAACATCCTTTTTTGATGGATTTTTTGTTGTCGTTGTTGTTGTAGTATGTATGTATTCATACCTTTAGTAATTAAAAGTATGATAGTGGAATTACCATATGTATAACTAACATTTATATCATATTACACAATTTGGCATATGTTAGGGATATATGGTGCGTTTGGATCATCTCATAAATAAACTTAAATGCAATTCTAACTTGAGTTAGCTTTGAGGAAGCTATCATATCAGGGGTATAGTGGGAGAAAACATAGCTGCACCTCAAAGTAATGTTTGAAGAATGTACGAAATTAAGCTTTTGCCTTTACATCAACTTAATTTACTCCAAAATATGAAAATTGTTCTAGTGTAAATTAAGTTTGCTCCAACAGTAATATAACGTGCACTAAATTATCCTGGAATTATAGTCTTGGATGGCAGAGATTATAATCCCTAGATTAATTTATCCCACCTAAAATGTGAGATAAAATAATATCAATTGACGGAATAATTAAGGTGGAATAAGATGGGATATTCAGAATTAAATCTGGGATTAAGTTTATACTATGATAGGTTGATGGTATAAATTTATCTTGGGATATATTTATAGAACGATAATATTGTAGTGTTCGTACCAAATAGTATTCCAGATCTCCTCTAAACTCTAAGAACAGTTTTATTTTCTCAATGTATAGCTATACTTTGGTTCCTTCGTCAATAAATCGTATCATAGCTTAATGAGCATTAGTAGTTCTAGGTCATCTTGGTAGTATAATCTATTCAACAACAAAAAGAAAGAATAATATAATACAAAATTAATAATTAAACTCTTACACCAACTATGTTCTCTGTCCCGTGAATCAAATGCAAAATAATAATAATAATAATAATAATAATAATAAATAAATAAATAAAATTATTGCCACCAGCTCAATCATGCAACTTGAATCAGAATGAAGAAATAATTTAAAACTCCAAATTCCGAAAATAACAAATGTTACCCAAAGGAAGCACATTATTCACAGCTAATTTATTGGCCTACGACTATGATTGATAGTTGTGATCCTTTATGAGCACAGCTAGTTGCTTAAGCCACTGTCGATCGGTTAATTCCGAACTATGAGTTATAGATAAGCATTAGTTAGTTAATACGCTTCTCGATTGGGTACACAAATACATATGATATTATTATTTGTTGATACTTTGTCCCTATTCTAGCTTTAGGTGCCACTAGGCATGTTTGTGGTTCGGTTGGGATCGGTTTTTACCTAAAAAGAAATCAAACCAAATAAGTCGGTTTTTTTAAATATTAGTACCAAACCAACCAATTAGGTCGGTTTTTCTCGATTCGGTTTATGTCGGATTTTGTCGGTTTTTTGATTTTTCCGGTTATTTAACAGTTTTTTCTTAATATAAGACACACATCACCAAATATATATTCTGGCGACTACATTTTCAACGTAACACTATTAAATCAATTGCCCTTTGAGAAATCTATTATTTACCAAGATATATTGATGATAATTGAATCAAACAGTGATGAATAATTTAAGGACTCAATTAAAAATATATATTTTTTAATACGAAATGGATTCTTACGCTAAACAAAAGAAAGTTATCAATCAAACGAGAATATAAAGGTAAAGAACTATACTAAAAGTGCAAACTATTAACATTTACCATTAAATTTTTTAAACTTTGTATAAATATATATACATACATATATATATATATATATAGAGAGAGAGAGAGAGGTGAAATAATAAATTTGAAATAGCTACGTACTCCTATAGTCGGTTTGATTCGATTTTTTCCTGACTAAAACCAAACCCAAACCAAATTTGATCGGTTTTTAAAATTCAAAATCAAAACCAAACCAAATCAAACCAAGAAGTATCGTTTTTTTTTATCGATTTGGTTTGATTTTTCGGATTTTTACGAACACCCCTAGGTGCCACTATCTAGGGATGACAGTTGCATTCCCAACACTTGGAGGGCAATTTTAGTTTGTCTTTGCTACAAAAAGAGTTTGCACAACATTACTTGGAAAGTTCATTTAACTCTTCAAATAAATAGAACCTATGGAATGTCAGACAAGTCCTAAAGATTAATAGTTCAGACTGCCGCCATTTCCATTTGTAAAGTTTAGGAAACTCTACAAAACCATTCAAGAGATTACATGAGGCATATACTTGAGAGTTTAGCACAGTGAAGGTCAAACCAAAAAAGTTACATCTATAATATTGAAAACTAAACTGATCCTTATGTATTGATCCGTGGAAAACATGGTAACACATTGAATAAGATAAAGGAAAATGGATCTTACACATAACCCCAAGCTATAGGGGATCGAAAGTGTACGATTAGTCATTAATAATACATGTATTTACTTTTAAGTCATTGTTTAAATTGTCTTTAGTCTTTAGCTACTACTTTAATAAACTTTACCTGCCCGGACAAAAACACCCTTCTGTTCATAAAGTTCAGGACCAAGTGTCCTTAACTTTTGAACTTGCAACTCTAAGTTCAGGACTTCAGGACTACATGTCCTTAACTTTTGAACTTGTAACTCTAAGTTCAGGGTTACATGTCCTTAAATTTTGAACTTGAAACTCGAAGTTCAGGACCACATGTCCTTAATTTATGTGCTTGTAACTCTAAGTTAAGGACTACTTGTCCTTAACTTTTAAACTTGTAAGTCTAAGTTCAGGACCTATTGTCCTTAACTTTTGGGCTTCTTAGCCTAAGTTTAGGACCTATTGTCCTTAACTTTTGGACTTCTTAGCCTAAGTTCAGGATCTATTGGCCTTATCTTTTGAGCTTGTAACTGTAAGTTCAAGACCTATTGTCCTTAACTTTTGAGCTTGTTAGTTTAAGTTCAGGACATATTGTCCTTAACTTTTGAGCTTCTTAGCCTAAGTTCAGGACCTATTGTCCTTAACTTTTAAGCCTGTTAGTCTAAGTTCAAGACTTCAGGACCTATTGTCCTTAACTTTTGAACTTGTAACTGTAAGTTCAGGACCTATTGTCTTTAACTTTTGAGCTTGTTAGTCTAAGTTCAGGACCAAGTGTCCTTAACTTTTAAACTTGTAACTCTAAGTTCAAGACCAAGTGTCCTTAACTTTTGACGCTCAGTAAAAATACAGTACCCGCCACGTCGTCAACTTCCTTAAATCTTTCAGTCTCTTTCATAACTCCTGCTATCTATATCTTTATTAATTAAAGCGTTAACCTAACTCTTACTATTTCTCATTTCGAATTCTGATCATTTTACTACTAGTACTATTGCGATTATCAATTTTTTGAATTAAACAATTATAGAGTAGAGAAACAAACGGAATGGAAAATGGAAAAGTAGAGAATGGAGGAGTTTGCTCATCGGAAACCATTATCGGCGGTACAGTTATTCTCCCTAACACATGAAAGTGATTGAAGAAAGGGTAACATGGTCTTTTCATATTAATTTTAATAGACTAGTGGCTCTTATTTCTAAGCATTAAAAATATTGGATAAAAAGTAAATACCACTTTAAAAAGTGACTATCCCATACAATTTTTATCCAAGTTATCAGCTAGAGTATAAACCCAAAAAACTTGACAGAACTTATGTTCTTTGAATTGATTGAACTAAAAACAAAACCTAAATGGAAATTAGAAACTAAGAATGTAACGACCCGACCTATCATTTTGAGTTCTAGCGTGTCATTCGGCGGTTTGAGATCATGAGTAGTTTCACTTCAGATATTATGACTTGTACGTATGGTTGGAATTGAAATTCGGGAAGTTCGGAGTTGATTGGAAAGAAAATTCTCATTTCGGAAGCTTTAAGTTGTAAGAATTGACTAAGGTTGGATTTTTGAGTAAACAACCTCGAAGTCGGGATTTGAAAGTCCCAACAGGTTGTATGATAATTTTGGACTTAGACGTATGTCCAGATCGGGTTTTGGATGACCCGGAAGCATTTCGACACCTATTGTGGAAAGTTGGCATTTGGAAGGATTTCATAAATTTGGGGTGGAAGTGTATCTTACTGTTAGCGATGTCCGTTTGGGATTCTGAGTCTGGGAATAGCTCTGTATGGTGATTCTGGTATTGGGAGCGCGTGGATGTGGATTTGGAGGTCCGTAGGTCATTTCGGGGCCATTTAGCGAAAGTTAGAAATTTGAAGGTTTTTGAGACGTTTGATTGGGAGAATACTTTTTGATATCAGCGTCAGATTTCAATTTCGGCAGTTGGAATAGGTCCGTAATATCGAATGTGACTTGTGTACAAAATTTGAGGTCAATCGGACGTGATTTGGTAAGTTTCAACATCCAATGTAGAAGTTTGAAGTTCTAAAGTTCATTAAGCTTGAATTGGGGTGCGATTCATGATTTCGATATTGTTTAGTGTGATTTAAGGTCTCGAGCAAGTTCGTGTCATGTTTTGGGACAGGTTGGTGTGATTGGATGGGGTCCCAGGGGCCTTGGGGGTGTTTCGGGTGTTATCGAATCATTTTGGGCTACTTTAGAAGCTGGTTTTCTGATATTTGGGGTTGTTCTTTGCGCTCGTGAGGAGCCTCTCGTGTTCGCAAAGAAGGATTTTGCTGATGGGACTTTGTTCTTCGCGTTCGCGAAGGCGGAATTCCTAATGTCCATCATTCAATTTTGGAAGCTTATATCTTGCAATCTATAAGGAACTTGGAGATGATCCAAAAATGAAAGTCGCAGCCCTTTGTGTCTAGTTTTCAGAAAATCAAACTATTAAGTGCTTGGATTTTTGTACAAAAAGTTATGGCTGGTACTACAGGATATCCGGGAAGATAAAGAAGAAATTTGTGTTGCACATGGCTGACTTCGGCAGCTTATATCTCGAAATCTATAAGGAATTGGGAGATGACCAAAACATGAAAGTTGTAGATCCCGGTGTCTAGTTTTCAGAAAGTTAAATCATTTATCATTTGGAGTTTTGTACAAAACGTTATGACCATTATACCAGAAGCTGTCTGAAAAGAGTTTGGAAATGGCTTTTGAGAATTTACTCATCGCGAACGAGATGGGAGGCCCGCGAACGCGAAGAAGGTCGCTTGGGCAGTGTACAAGTTTGCAAAATGGGTTTAGCTTATTTCATCTTATTTCCTCCATGAGAGCCGAGCTATGAGCGATTTTGGAGCTCCATCTTCATCATCTATGTCAAGTTAAGTGATTCCCACCTATTGCAAGTTAAATACTTGGATTATATATAGATTTTAGCATGAAAATTCATGGAAAATTAGTGAAAATTTGGGGGTTTTGGTAGAAAACCTAGAAATTAGTATATGTGGATTTTGACCATGAATTTGGGCATAAAATTGAGAATAAATTATATATTTGAGTTCGTGATGTTATGTGTAATGTTTATCTTCGAAAATTTTCGGAATCCAGGCATGTTGACCCAAGGGTTGATTTTATCAACTTTTCGAGAGGAGTTGGAAATTATTGTAAATTGGATTATAATAAGTATTGGAGTATATATTTATGGATTTGCACATTTATTGACTAGTTTTGGAGCATTGGGCATCCGTTTGAGTTGTTGGAAAGGCTTACGAGCCGGCTATCTTTCTAACCTTGTAAGAGGGAATTAACCCCGTAGGTGAATTGAATTAATGTGTGCTTCTATTTGTGGGGGCTACGCACACACGAGGTGACGAGAGTCCGTACGTAGCTACTAATTATGCATATGCCCGGGTAGTTTTAGGTCTACACCATACCTTGTTGATGCCGCTATTTAATTATATTTATTATTTACCTCGAAAAGAATTGAGGTTGAGTACGCTTATTAAATGCCTTGAAAAGAGTTGAAATTGAGGATTTCGAGACTTGAAAGTTTTCATTTGAATTTCGTATATTTCGAAAAAGAATTTAAGAATATTATAATAACTTAAGAAATCTATGTGCAACCGCGTCGCAGTTATATTCTGTGAGTGGGGTAAACTTCCACTACTCTCACAGGAGCGAGTCGATCATCTCGGCAGGTTAATAGATGCATCTATGGTTCGTGTCACTCGACCCTCGGCAGTACACAGTTTATATTTATATGTTGGTTCATGTCGTTCGACCCTCGACAGTGCATAATTTATATTTATATGTTGGATCCGGCGGTACGACCTCGACATGATTTGCGCATGATAATTCTTTGGAACTAATAATAATTGACATTGCTTTATTGGCTTGAGATATAAATTGTTAAATGATGAAAATAGATTTGGGAATTTCTATTAGTAAAAAAATTGTTGATTGCTTTTAAATTTTCAGTTATGTTATGTATTCCATGCTTAAATAATATATCGACATTTTATTGATAGCCCTTAGTAAGTGTCGGAGTCGACCCTTCGTCACTACTTGTTTGAAGTTAGACAGGATATTTACTCGATACGCGTTAATTTACGTACTCATACTACACTTACTGCAAATTTTTTGTGCATGTACATATGTGTCTAGTAGCCCTGTGAGAGCAAAGATGTGGTTGTTTGCGGGAAACTTTGGTGAGCTGCATTTCCATATTATGAGCCGCAGCAAACAGAGTTTCCATCATAGTTACTTATGTAATTTCCTGTCTAATTTGTATTCCGAACATATATTGTATTTTATTTTATCTTCTTGGCACTTGTAATACCGGGTTTTAGGGTGATTATGAATTGTTCAGTATTGAAATTGTGAAATATTTTTTACTTACTCTGTAAATTCCATTTTTAACTATTAAATTGAAGAAAATTTTGATTTCAAAAATACTAAAATGAGAACCAAGTTAATTGATTATTGTTGGCTTGTCTGACTGCGGCGTTATCATAACCTGTAATGGATTTTGGGTCGTGACAAAAAATATCCAGGTAGGCACTAGGCAGTCGAGAACATTTTAATTTGAGAAATCAGGTAATATTACTAGTATAACCAAATTATCTGCTAAGCTGCTAATGCATTAGACTCTTTTCTACCCTAGTCGCCACTTCATTACTTAAATAATCAGTTGTGTTTTGCATGTTTTAAAGGTCACATCAGTAAACAAAAAGCAAAAAGAAGATAGCTGCAAAATTAACATTTGCCAGAGACATAGAAATGTCCAAATCAATAAGAACAGAATCATTTGAAAGAAGAATCTTAGTGAGACCACAGCAGGAGGATATCAATGTCACATTGTCACCTCTGCATACTGATCTCAGCTGCTTCTTCATCCATCCTCCATCCCACTGCCGACCAATCTACGTTGCTTCTTCATCCTCCATCCACAAATCAAATGGGAGACAGATTCAGCAGACTTCATCCTCCATCCACAACTCAAATGGGAGACAGATTCAGCAGAAAGTGGCATAATACGTGACGCGACCAATCTAATAATCCAGGAAATCATTTGGACCTATTGATGGATCCTACCATATCCTGTATGACTACTAGTGAGGCATAAAAGTAGATATTTGGGACTGCATCGATAAAAGGCTAAAGATCTCGTTATCTTTCTAAAACAAAATCAGTAGTTAGACTTATTTCAGTCAAAAGAATAGGAAGGTTAGATGCTGCTTAACTAACATCAATCAAGATCCAAGTCATAGTCTAGACTATCTTTATTTATTTGTCAGCTTGGGATGAATAAATACCTTCCATGGACCTAATCTTCTGTCTGAAAATTACGTTGAAGGCAGATCATTGAATTGTCAATGACAAGTTCTACAAAAAGCTAAACTGCCCTGAGATCCTTCCACTGCAGGTTGGACACATGGAACCAATTGAACCTGCTTCTGCTCCTAACTGGTTAGGCTCTTGATAAAACTCATTTCTGCACCAAACGCACACCAACATTACCTGATTCCTGCCAGCTAAATTTGGCATTAAATCATCTTTTCCAAGCCAGAATGACGTATTAAATCCTTGCTCTATATCCACATCGTAAGGTAAAGCTCTTGGCTCTTCTTGAAGAGAATTTAAACTCTGTGTGCTCATGAAACTATATTCTACAGGTCCAGTCCTGTCTGATCTCAACCCATCAAAGCCTGTGTTGCCGTCATACTTCTCATTTTCTCCGAAGAGACTTTGAACCTGTCCAAAGTAGCATGTTGAGAAATAATGATAAGATTGTCAAATATAACCAATTTAAAATATTGTTGGCCTCCAGTATAAATCAAAGTCAGAAGCCATATAGCAAAATTTAATTGTTAATAGATCAATAAACAGCCTAGAACTAATAGATTCACAAACACAATATTCATCATCAGAAATATGTGCAAGTTTTTACGATCTCGTTCTAATGGTGGAAAATGGCAATTTAATGTAGAAGTATTGGAAAAGAGAAATGCGACGACTAAGAAACTAATACACAATAGCATATTTCGTCAAGTGCATGGCAGAAATGGTATATTTTTCATGCTAAAGTAGTCCCAATTATTTTAATACGTACCTTATCTGACAAAACCTCATAGGACTGGAAACAGTTCGATGACTGCACTACCGAGGTTGAATTGTCTGCTGAGTCACCGTGCATGACATTTTCTACACCCGTTCTCCAAATGCTGCCAGCCATGACATCCTCAGTAGGTTTGGCATCTCCACAACCAAACCCAGTAATAATCTTCTTTCCAGAGTCACCAACTTCATCTAATTTCTGTTCATCCCACAATTGACTATGAAAAACCGTGTTGAAGTTACTGCCGAAATCTCCTGTTTTCCCCTTGAAAGCCGAATCACTTAAATCAATCCCAACTTCTCCTTGTTTATCGGACTCAAATCTTCCAAGGAGATTAGCCTGAACTCCATATGTTTCCTCCATGCCAAGTTGGAAGGTTGTACAGTTCAAATTCGCATCTAGATCCACATGAGAGTTGCCGAAAACAACATTTAGATCATGATGCCTAGAGTTTTCAAGACCATCAAATTTGGATCCATTCAAAGGGTTGTTATAGCTCCTGTTCGTGGTATTTTCCCTGGTAGAAGCTTCTGGTACATTGGTTGAAGAAAACAATGCATTTGCAGCACTTTGCTGATCATTAACCTCAATTGTGCTTTGGTAAACTTTGGTATCATGATCTTCAGCACAAGATGCTCTCAAATTCGTGCCCGGAAAAAGCGAGCAGAATGCAAAACTTTTTTCCTTCTCTATATCACTGGCATCAGCTTTTTGCACAGCATGATTGTTACAAGGAAATCCCGTTATATTACTACTAACACTCTGCAGTTCACTAACCTTAGGCTCATCTGTAGTTGTCTTTGAATCATTAAGAAGTTGAGCTTCAACACCGTTCTTGTCACATGCAGGAGAAAACAGACCGTTCGCATCACCTTTCTGCTGTTCAGGCTCCTCTAGGAAGCAAGCTGAACCATCACGTACATCTTTTTCAGCAGTATTTACATGTTTATCTGGATGTGGAACAAATGAACTATCCTCCTTCATAATCAGCTTATTGTCATTTGAATCAACAAAACTGCCACACTCATCATTTTCTATATTACACATCATGCTACTAGGTTTTTGCTCACTTATGCAACCAGGAAAAACTCTTTTTACATAATCTACTGTGGATCCTTCCTCGTCACAAGATGGAGTACCTGTGCTGCTCAAACCTCCGTTTTCTTTAGATGTTTCTGCCAGAAAGGGTACACGATTCAGAACATCAATGTTCTTCCCTGAGTGATCTTCAGTGCATGGAACTTGTTTGGCATTTGTCAAACTGTTCTCATCCAGCACACTGACATTACTGCATAAAGCAGTTGATGACTCATTATCTACAAACCTATCAGTCTCTACTTTGCTCTCTTCCACTGCAGGGGAAAACTTGCCATCTTCCACACTAACACCACATGAATCAACAATGCCAGTTGAACAAAGTAAACCTTCCTGTTCAGGCTCTTCTATGATGGAACAGTCAATTACTTTGCTTGTATTCACACATGTTTGTTCTTTCAATGAAATAGGGGAACAGCTCTCAGAATTCCCTTCCTGGTTATGACAATCCTTATTGGTTCCTTCAGTTACAACGCCAGCAATCAGTGAGTCACAAGGTGTTCCACAATAAATATTACCCATGTTATTACATGTAATCGCTTCAGAACTTAAACACATGTTAGTTTTATTTGGGGTAGTATTCAAAGCCTCACTCAAACCTTCTAGTTTATCGTCAATCTCCATGTGATCCTCCTCCTGGATTTTACCAGGAGGTGTAAATTTCCTACCATAATCTGCACTTACATCAGCAATTTCTGTCAGGTTCCTCAGCGAAACAACTGAATACTGCATTACGGACTCCCTCAGCATGGCTCCACTAGACGCCACAGGTTCAACAAACTCTCCCATATTGATTGAAACAGATCCATCCGCAGTCTTTACCTGGTTCTTAACATGGGCCCCAACATGACCATTGTACCGACGCCTTTCTTCAAATGTCTTATGGCAGAACTGACATTCAAACTTTCCGTCTTTAATTATTACCCCATCAGTAATGGATTGACCATTTCTAGATCTCCTTCGCCGATGAGATAACTGGTGCTGCAATAAATCATCCTTATCATTAAAGGTCACATTGCATCTGTCACAGTGCAAAAGATCTCCTACTTGGACCTCTGACAGTTCTCCAAAATTCAATAAAACTTGCAACTCCCCGTGATCAACAGCAGGGGATGAGTTGTGAAAAAGAGGGCCTTCATTGTTGCTGGCATCCTGAAGGTCTGAAGTCTGAAACATATTTGATGAATCAAATCTCTGTTTAGAAAAAAGGAGGAAGAGCAAAAATGTAGCCAAAAAAAGGGTTTTAAACTTACATCAACTAAAGCACATGTATTAGTGATCTCAGCAGTTCCACTACTCTTAGCATATGTTGGAAGATTTTCATTTCGTTCGCCATGAAGAAAGAGCAAATATGAAGAGACTTCCTTGCATGTCTCAAATTGCCGTCCACTAGGGCTGAGAAAACCAATTGCGTCTTAAGCCATCTAAATTGGACACATATAACACACACGGAGGAGCATACAAACATCATAGTAATAATTCAAAATCATGTGGTAAACCATTAGATAAGCTCGACTTTTGTTCAAGCTACAAATTCAGCAATTGCAAATTGTGATAATAAGACCCCATTCTTCTCCTTACTAAATATTTAAATTACACAAAAACAAGTCTAGTAGGCCAAACTAACTGTGTCACATTTTGAACATTTAGATTCTTGTTGCAAATATCATGCGCCCAAACATTCATAAAGTAATAAGTAAATTATTTCCATAAAAAGCCCAGGAACTTTTCCAAGTTCCTATTGGTCACACTCTTACAAAAAACCTCCAAATAACTTGAAACCCGAACCAAGAACAGTTAGGATCAATATGTGATGTCAAATACAGTTAACCTTCATGAACAGTCTATTTTTCGTTCAACAGAACATGTATATAATCTATGGAAAAGGGCCTAAACTGCCCCTCTACTATATGAAATAGGACAACCTAGCCCTCCGTTAAAAGTTGGCCCCTTATCTGCCCTTGCCGTCTACAAATGGGCTCAAAAATGTCCTTCTCCATTAACGGGAGAAAATCTATGTGGAATTACATTTGGCTTATTAAAAATCCCAAATGTAATTTAAAATGCCACATGGATTTAAAAATACCCCAACCCCTCTTATTTCCCTACCCCCTAGGCCCCTACTCCCGGTCCCACCCCCTCTTAATATAGTATAATCTATACTATATTAAAAGCACGAAGCCTCTTAGCAAAATATTGATCGTCTTGCTTACCCTTTAAAATAGAGTTCATATTGGACAAAATAGTCATTTAACTGTTTGCCTAATTTTTAGAAATTTGAGATCAACTAAAACCTTCCTTATTTGAAGTAAATAAAAAGTCCTAAAATTTAGAACTTTCAATTTAGATTATACCAGTTCAATTGGCACGAACGCATAAAATTGAACATTAACTAAATATATGAACTTTTACGCAAGTTACCCTAATTACATACATAAAACCAAATGAAACAATAATAATCGATAAATGATACATAATACTTATATAATTGAATGAGGAAACATATATAAAAATTGTAGCTATATATATAATATAGGGATCCTAAACTAAAAGAATACTAATGTACAAATTAAAATAGGGGAATACCGCATATGCATAGGAAAATACCTAAAGATCCTTATTTTCAGAAACTTGTACTATTTTCTTTAACTCTTTTAATAAAAATCTCGAACACAATTTTCAATTTTAAATTTATGTAATTCTTTTAAATTTTGTACTCATTAACCTAAGGTACACACGCAAAGCGTGTATACTAAAGACTAGTATAACTAAATGTCCTTGTAGACATCAAAAAGAACAAACTGAACAAGGTTATTGTTGGGGGAAAAAGCGGAAGTCACATGCATAAGTGCTACATCCAGCATCAAGGATATGGGCACTAAGAGCACTAAACAATTACTCAGCATATATTGACCAACTTGCTGTTTAAATTGAGAGCTAAGCAAAACTAAACAGAACGTCGATTATACCAGTTAGACCACCAACAAAAGAGGCATACCTTAGTAAAAAGATAAAGTTATGTGAGCTCATTGGCAAATGATAAATTTCAGTGTTAGAGAAAATAATTAATATTCAAGAAGTGCAGATAAATGGACAATGTTCTACCTGCTGGTTAGACAAATATTTCCTCTTATTTGCAGGGATGGAATTTACGATTTGTTTTCCTTTCATATGTAGAAAGAAGGAAAAATTCTGTGTTACTTAATCACTACTACGTAGGATCCTACAAATTCCTTCATCTAAGTTACGACAAACTCAAAATACACATACAAATAATTTCATAAATTTGTACAAAAAATAGTATCATGCTCCTATCTCAAAGTAAATACTCCCTCTGATTCTATTTATGCGCCTTACTTCTTTTTAAGCCCGTTTAAAAAAGAATGCAACCTTTCTATACCAAGTAAGTTTATAATTTCAACATTCTCATTCTATCCTTAATGGCAATTTGTAGAAATGATGTGGCATGTTTAAGACAACAGAATTCAAGGGTTTTTTTTTGGTATGTTTTATATATATCTTTAATAAGATTAAAATGTTTTCGTTACATTCTTAAGTTCTGTGTCCAGTCAAACTAAGACGCATAAAATGAAATGGAGGGAGTAACTTTCGTAAAGTTGCACTAGGCACTAGTGAAGGAGTCTATAAACAAACCAATGAATTCTATCATCGAGAAACATATTACCCAAATAAATATGATCAGAAACAAAATGCTAGCTGTATAACTCAACCTCCTGATGAAAAGTCACACCGGATCACTTTATTTATTTTCATATCATTTATGTTAAGCTTTGATGGGAATCGTCCCCCTAGAGAAATCAAGATCCAATTGCCTACCATAAATGATCAATCAATCAACTATGCCTCAATCCTAAATTAGTTAGATTTGGCTCTATGAAATCCTCTATATTCCTTCCGTTTTATTCAAGTGCATTTACTCAATACTAAAAGATTATGGTTAAGGCAAATTAGGGTTCTCTAATATCCCTAACCATTATATTTGGTCTATATACCGGAACTGTTAATTCGAGATTATGCATGATTAACACAAAATATCCTTCTTTGGCTCACTCCTTAACCCCATTTCTCTTTATACCTTGGAGGTCTTCCTCCAGTAGTTGGTATTTTTTGGAAAACTATATTTATTATGGTGTGGATGGCAGGTGGGCATATAATTATTGGTTTTAATGCTCCTTACAAGCGTTGATTCTATCTACCAAAACAATCTTGGCAAGAAAATCAACAATGTAACAACAATAAACAATAAGAGAAACAACATTCCAACAAAAAAACCTTATGTAGCGTCGACAATGCAACCATACACGGCCTTCTTTCCTCTTAATAGAAAGCAAAAGCTTCCAACCTTTTGGCAGCACATTCCCGAGCTCACCTGCATCCACAATCCTTCTCTTCTTCCTAGTACTCCCCCATTGCCCATTCAATCCCCCCAGAAACCTTAACAGCTCCTCTGAACTCCCCAATCCCTCCGTCCTCCGCCTCATCTCTTCGCCAAACGGATCCTCCAACGTCCCCAGAACCGCCAAATCCACCGGTTCACCATCCTTATTCAACATCTCCTTATCATCCCTATCGCTATTATCATCCACATTTTGATAAACTACAATGTCCTTTATCGCCACATCAGTCCCTTTATCAGCCCCACCCCCACACACACCGACGTTCTCGTTCTCATTCTCATTCTTCCTAGGCCGACCCCGTTTTCTTTTCTGCCCAATTGAACCCACATTGGACAACTCGGGCACGCGCACGGTCAAGGGTACGGGCACGGATAACGAATCCGAATAACCGACCCGAATAGGTATCAAATCGGAGGGATTGGGATTCGTTTCAGTACCCGACCCGAATAGCTGTTTAAGGAGGGCAACGATTTGGGAATTCTCCGGATCATTGTTAAAAGATGACGGATTGTGAAGAGAATTACGGAGGTGAGGGGTACGGCTACGGAGGGCAGAGGAGGAGGAGGAGGAGGAGGAGGAGGAAGCGGCGGATGAGGCGGGGGCAAGGCGGAGACGGGAATAAGTTTGTTTGCGGGACCCAGCGGACTCGTTGAAAACAGAACGGTCTATTTTAGGGACAATGACGTCGTCATCACGGCGAGGGTTGAAAGCGGAAGGGGAACAGAGGGAGAGGGAGAAAAGTTCAGATTGAGAAAGGAGGCGGAGATCGACGGTTGGGATTGATTCTGCATGAAGTGGGCCGTCGGTGACGGTGACGGTGACGGAGGAAGAATCGACGGTAACGGAAGCCATGAGAAAAAGGGTGAAGAGGAGAGGTTTTAGGAGGGGGGATTGAAGGAAAGGAAAATTATAAGTTTGGGAGGGAAGGGTGTTTTTGTCAAGTGCAGAGAAATGGAAGGGCTTATTTTAACTTTTCAAAGTTCTTCTATTTGAAAAGTGAAGTAGTCCGAATAAGGTTATAGGCCTGTTTTATTGGATTTGGTTTAGATTATCAGATTTTGTTTCTGATTATCAGAATCCATAACTATTTATAGTTATGATTAATACTATCAAATGATGTGGTAACAGGTGAGATAGGTGAAATTTCTCCACATACCCCACTTCTAAGACTTGGAAATAGGAACCTTTCTTGAGAAAATCTTTATCTTTAGTAGCCGATTTAAAATTTAAAATTTATAGGTTGAGCTTAGGGGTGTACACAGATCACATTGGTTCGGGTTTTGGAGCGGCGAAATACATAAACGGCCCCTTTAAGTTATCCCCAACGATCAGACGGCCACCTTAACTGAGTTCATTTTCAATTAGACACTTTAAGAAGCTATAAAGTGCATCTAATAACCGACCTAGTCAGCCCAACTCACGTGTGTTCTACTTGGTGTTGACATGTCAAATGAGCCAATCAAATAATGACACATGTGATTTGAAATAAAAAATTATTACATATAATTAAAAAACGAAGAAAAAAAAACTAAAAATCAATTTCCCTTTCTTTACAAAATGTTCACTTACTTTCATGGAAAAGAACAATTCATCCTCTTTCCCAACCCCATTTTAATTTTTGATTTTTCTCCATTTCTTTTCTCAATATTTTTCTTCTGCACATTCCCAACAAATGTTCTGCTTTATCTTTAACACAATGCCTAGAAATTTCCAGTAGGCTTCTCTCATAATTCTTACATATTTTTCTCCAACTCTGATTTTAATAGAGTGGTTATTAGAAAGAAAATTTTGTCCAAAAATTTTGAAGAAAAAGATGAGTCAGATTCAAGATCTTGAGAAATATAAACGACAACGGTAAACTAGGATGCAAATCACTTGCAAGTGGCAGCTATGAAAATTGCTTAGACGACGGCGACAACAGCGGCCGGAGGACTGACGGGACGTAAAGAATTGAAAACAAAAAGAAAAGCCCAATATATCTTCAATATCTATTTTTTTTTCCTTTGAACCTGCCTAATCTGGATTCTTCACCAATTAAGCAAAATATTCTTAAATTTCAGTACAAATTGGAGCTTTAATAGATGGGCGACATGATGAACTCGGACAAAATTACTTATTTTTTCATTGATTATTGTTAGTCAACCTTGGGCTTTGCTAAGGAAGGTTTGTTGGTTGTATTGAAATTTTTGGGGGAGAAGGTGAAAATAATTTCGAAGAAAAAAGGCCAGACCGGCAAAAGAGACGTTGAGTTCGGTGTCTGCTTTAGAAAAGAGAGTGACAAAGTGGGGGTGAAAAAAAATTAAATGTGGTGTGGGTCCCACTTAAAAATAATTTAAACTGAAAATTAAAAACAAAATTGTAATAGAAGTCCTCACGCGCTCGATTTTAATTGAGACACAATTGAATTGCCATGTCAGCGCGAGATGTTTACAAGGCATACTTTATAGCTTCTTAAAGTGTCTAACTGAAACTTAACTCAGTTAAGATGGTCGTCCGATCGTTGGGGACAACTTAAAGGGGATGTTTATGTATTTCGCCGTTTGGAATTATCAAACCAAACCGATTGTGTCGGGTTATTAAATTTAAAGACCAAATCAAACCAATAACACTCGAATTTTTCAATCTCGATTGATCTTGGATTTTCGGATTATTCGGATTTTTTTCCCGGTAAAATCTTTGTGCCCAAACATATAACTTGTGCTCAAATATTTCTTTAATCCTAGCAAGATACAATTATATAAGGTACTATTTTTTAACAAAATAATACAAAATATGAGATGTATCATGACATTATCCTAAAATCTTCAACAATAAAGACAATAAAATTATGTAATATAAATATTGTTAATTAAAAGTCATAATAAAAATAAACATAATCTAAAAGTACTATGTCATGCTAAAATAAGCAGACTAATAAGGGAGTATTAATCACATGACTAAACGCTAAAGAAAAAATAAATAGATTATGCATTTTTATCTAAATCATTGCAAAATAAAAAATAGATATTCAATACAGTGTCGTTCCTAGTATTGAATTGAATGTCTTTTGTTACCATTAGTATTGATTTGATTTTGGTTTGGACTTTTGTTAGCATTATTTAAGTTAGTAATATTAATAGCTATAAAACTTATTGGAACATTCAAAAATTCTAAGTACAACCTTGAAATAATAATAACTTAAAAGATAAAACTATAAAAAGTATAAGAAATATTTATAAATTAAATCACAATAAGTATATTTATATATAAATATATCTAAAAATGTATATATGTAATGTCGGGTTGGTTTGGTTTCAGTTTGACGTTCATTAGTTAAAATTAAATCAAACTAATTATGATCAGGATTTTTTTCCAACACGAAACCAAATCAAACCAAACTATAGTCGGTTTTTTTTCTCGATTTGACTCATTGGTGCGATTTGTCAATTTTCTTTGTACACCCCTAGTTGAGCTGAAAGTTCTATTGCAGCACATTTAATTTGTTTAATTGCCCTCTTAATGGGCTTAATTGAAATGGATTTGGATAGATCGAAACAATGAGTTTGCAATAAAAATAGTTCCAATAATGCAAAATTCGTTTAAACGAAAGTTTGTTATTCGCGTGTAAATTATTTTCTTGTACGATAGTCAAACACAAATGGTGATCAATGAAACTAATATAATTAAAAGTAATAAATCAATCAATTAAAATAATTTGAAGTAAAAATGTCTTGCTAAAACTAGAATTTTTTTAGTTTAGTTTTAGCCAATAGGTTGTTTACGAACTAAAACAAGCAATGACATCTCATGTATTAATTAAATGTGAAAAATGTAATCTAGTTGAATATGTGCATTGTACTATGAAATATTATCTCATTTAACAAAGAAAACCACTTTATGAATTCTACTTTTGAGGTTGTCGAGTAAATTCTCATAACAAAGAGAGGCATTTCATTTCCTATAAAAGCATCATTTATTAGTGGGCGTTTGGATAGTATGTGGGTAAAATTGAAAAATGAGAATATTTGAAGTTGAAGCAGCAAAGATGGCTTCAAATAGTAAGTTGTTGTCTTTAGGATATGAATTTCATCTTGAAAAAGATTTCAAGATTTGTCAATGAGAAAATATTTTACTCATAAAACTTATTTACCTCGAAAATACGAGTAACAATTAAATTTGATTTATGGTTTTAAAGATACGTAATTTAGTTCAATACTAATTAATAACCAAGAAATCTGAAGTATATATGAAAGGAACAAGTAAAATCAAACCAGAATGTAGACCAGTCTCGACCTCGAGTCAAAGTGACCTCGAGATGGATCAAGAACAATAAAGCAAGAATAATAAAGCTAAAGGACAATTCTGATGAACAATGAAAAAGTAAGAGAGTATATTCTTTGCCAATGATTAGATCCTCTTTACAAATGATTGGGGACTCATTTATATAATAGAGGAACCCTAAATTTTGGAATATTTATATTTACAGTAAAGAATCTTATTGGGATAGTTGTCTAACCGCCTAGTACGAATTCATACAAATCTATTATGAGATTTACGCCGCGATCTTGGGAACGTGGCAGGAATCTAGCTCATGTTGTTACAAATCCATAATAGCATTATCTCGGGGTTGAACATACTCGGTTGCGAACTTCGATCCTCGGGCCTTATACTCTATCGTCGAGCTCGAGCCTGGTCTATCGAGCTTGAACTCAATCCACCCTGAACTCGGGCTTAAGGTGACCCTTCGAGCCCGAAAAATCGGACATACCTAATTTCGACCGTATATAGATAGTCCCCGCATTTCTTAGAGTAAGATGATAAGAAACGATTTGAACTTCGATGTGCCGACGTCTCGATCATGATGTCAATCTCATGATGTTAGCGACTAAAGTGATTGAAAAGTCACTTTCGCGTAGTTCCCAAGGTCATTAATTGGAGGCGGCTGATGGTCGATTATTTGACTTCCCCAAACCGTTTAAGTGGCCTCTATAAATAGGCCAATTCCATAATTTTTGCAATCTTTACTTCTCAAATCATCCTTAGAATCTCATTAGCTTCTTCAACTTTACTAAGTTCATCCTTTTCCTAATTTGTTCTTATTACAATATCAATTTCTTCTCTTCTCTTGAATTTCTCAATCGCAATGGCTAAAACATCTAAAATTATCCCCTAGAAAGAAAAAGCTTCATCGTCGTAGCTAGACAGAGGTAGAACGGTGGTGCCACCTCGTATCAAGGAGTGTATTCTCGTGACATGTGAGCTAACTTCCGATTTTAAAATCAATAAACCTACATCGACACCAGGTCGATGTGAGCCTATGTCTAAATACATCTGCTTAATAACTGAAGGTGAACTTGAGCAGGTGAAAAAGGACTGCAACTGGGAGAACGAAGATGTTGTGATCCCTTCCCCTAAAGAGGAAATCACTACCGATAAGGCAGGGTATTTAAGCGTGTATACCTACCCTTTCACGTTGGGCCTCGTAGTTCCAGCTCTAGGTTCTATAGACCCAGTAATTCTTGATTTTTGCCAACAATATCAGGTAACGCTTGGCCAGATCTACCCCGGTTTCTACCGCATTGTTAATTTGATCAGATATTTCTTGGGCTTGGTCGAAAGGATGCCTTTTACCCTTGACCACCTGATCAGGCTATATAGCTCTCACCTTTATTGTGGGGGTTTGATAAAGCTTTAGCACCAATCCTTGAAGTTATTTTTCTCCAGCATGGATGAGGACAAGGATAGAAGATGGATGAGTCGGTTTGTCCCATTCAGAACCTCCGATCTGATCCTTGCCGAGAGGATGTCATTCCCCGAGGAGTGGAACATGAAACATAAGCAAAAATTTATCGATGGTGAATAATTCCCTACTTTCCCTACTTTTTCTTGACCTAATTCTTTTCTGATGATGCAGTTGTTGCCTGGTTTCCTGGTGCGGTCCCGGACCTTGCAGGCTGGGTCCGGCAACTGGCCTCCATTTTTTCATACGCGGAACGCAGTTGGCGTGACTTGGCCAAGGGTCAATGGGAAGCTAAAAACCATAGTGATTTCTCTTATTTGCATATTTACTTTTCTTAGTGAAATACTTACTTTACCATTATGCATGCCTCGGAGACGTCGTTTCTATTTGGGCGCCCCCTCTCGGTGAATAAGAAATTCCAAAGCCTACAAAGGAAAAGAAGAGTAAAATGGGGTCGCCTGCAAACTCCCCGAAACCAAAGAAAAACAAGGATCGAAAGCCTAAGGCTGACACCATGGCCTTTTCTCCAAAATTAGCCCAACGCCTTCGGGATGAGGATGAAGAGGAGAAGATGTTGATTGCGTGTTGGTAGCTCGGAAGAGAGGAAGCACTGACACTTCGAAGGCCTTTGAACTAATGGTGGCAGATGCGGTTCAATCTCGAACCAAAGAAATCTTGGAAGGGAGCTCGAGTAAAGTCCCCGAGCCATCAGGTGGAAAAAGCACGTCTCGTCCCGGGAGACACTTGGAGAGCGAGCTCAAAGAGCCTAATTCCGAGGACCTTCAAAGACAAGATAATATTAGAGGTGAATCACTTTCACTTGGGATAATCAATGTAGATGATTCGCCGCCGGGCCCGATATTCTTCAAAGGACAATTTCGAGATGCCTGGTCCATGAGGACTCCTGATGTGGTAACTACCCATGAACGGAGTGACATTTTTCGGGAGTGGCTTGCGGGGATCGAGGATGGTCCCGATCCTGGCGCCTCGTTTATTTTTTATGAAGCACAAAGGCTTCTCAAACAAATAAGTTTTTGTTTTCATAATTAAGCTCAAGTTTAATTCTCATCTTTCCAAGTCTAACTCTTTTTCTTTGCTTGAAGGCCGTGGTGCTTCATCGGCAAACATTATCCAAATCTTGAGCTGAGATTGCCCGGTGTGAAGCCGAACTCAAGAAGCTGATGGAAGAGAGGAACAACCTTAAGCACCTCTATGTATAGAAAGAGGAGGTGGTCAGGGATCTCCGAGTCGAGTTGGCGAAGTCTCGTCAAGAACATACCGAGCTTATTGAAAAGGTAATATGGTCGTTAAGGTTCTGTTATGCATTTATTTGATTTAGCGACTAACACTTCAACTTTACAGGCCCAGAAGAAGGGCAAACAAGTGGAGCAACTCCGAGAAGAGCTCAAGATGAAAGAGGTTTTGACCCTAGGGTGGGAGCAACACATGGACTGTCTCGCCTCAGAGAAAGATACACTTTGGGAGTATCTAACTTCAATCGAACGCCAACTATAAAATACAAATAAGGAAAGCTTGGCTCTAAGCAGCAAAATTAAGGAGATCGAAGCTAAATCAACTGCTGAGCTTGTGAAGGCCAAATATGATGCGGAGGCATTTGTCTCCTCGTATCGAGTTGACGCCAAAGCTGCTAACAATCGGACACAGGAGATCTCCATTACGGCTGAAGTAAAGTTATCGTATGGTCTTGACCATACCAGGCGACAATCCCAGAGAAAAATTCTTGAGGAGGTGTATGCTCGTGGCTTTGACCTCTCAGTTGACATTAGAAAGCAAAAAAATTGGAGGACGAGGCTGCCGCTTTACGCTCTGACAGTGAGGATTCTGCCAGTGTCTCCGAGAGAGGAGAAGATGAGGATGAAGTCCCCAAGGGGGAGGTTCTCGAAGATGCAGCTCTCGGGGATGTATCTCCCGAGGATGTGGCCCCCGAGGATGTGGCTTCGAAGTAGATTAGGTTCTTTGTTTTGTTTTTGTGTAAGGCTTTTCGTGGGCATTGTAAATACTCTTTTATAAATATAAATAATTTCCTTTGCTCCATCTCCGATTTATATTGAACTCTATTTTCTCTTTACTTTGTGGAAAATTTTAATAACTTCAATGATCAAGCGAACATCGGCTTAGATTCTTAATAGAACAAACCCTTAGGTTTTTTAATAATCAATGGTCAATCTCCGAACTTATAAAAGAATACCTCTTAAGGTTTTTGTTAATCCTCGAGCTATGCCCTGGTTAATTTGATACAAGCTCGGGATGACGGGAAACCTGAGTCCGAGTTGAGCGAGAGTAAGGCCTCGAACTCTATATGTTTTGGCCCTTAGGCTTTTTATATCGTCCCTTAGGCTCTTTTAGGTCGGCCCTTAGACTCTTTAATTTGGGCTAATTTGGCCTGTAAAGCGACTATAATTTTTTCCTCTTTTCGGCTAAAAGACTTAGTAAATTTTTTTTCTATGCCTTAGCATGTGTTTTTTGTACCCGTTGGGTTTTCGAAGGTTCAACCAATCGGAACCTTATTTGTAATTTATATGTGTAACGATAATCGAACACCTCTTGAGGTTTTTTTGAAGGCTGATGTTATCGATGCCTTTAAATTATTCAAGGGCTGATTTTTCGAATCTTTTTATCATTTGCTTTTGCTGAGGGTAGCCTGATTTAACCGATTTTTCAAAGTGTTTGAAGGCCTTTAATTTATGGTGGAAGTGGGACATCTCCGAGCTATTTTATTTCGACCGTAGCCTTTTTATATGACCGTAGTCTGTAATATAGTTGTAACCTTTAATATGGTTGTAGCCTTCAGGTATGTCGCTTGGACTTGTTTCCCAATAACCTTTCGAACTTGTTCGAAAGGTTAGTCCCCGAGTATGATGGCATTGGCCTTTATATCGAGGGCATGCCTCTTTGAGGTCATATGAATTCGAGTCTTCGATGACTCAGATATGTTGACTGTCGATGACAGTCCCCGGGTATTCAGAATGTATTTGCATTTTGGACCTTGAGCTGTTTCTCATTAAATTCTAAGTATGAAGCTCGTATAATAGTAGACTTCTTTGAGACACAAAGTGTTTTGATATAGAAAGAATGCTTCTTCAAATAATGCATACATATTTTGCCATCGGGGTTCGACTGTTCTATATGGACACGGTTCATCTAACCATTTGGCCCATTATAAAGTTCTCCTATCGAGGCCCTCTTTGGCGTGAAGTATTTTTCTCGAAAATATAACCTCCAAGGGTGATGGCCCCCAGTATTCGAGGTTGATTGAAAAGAAGCATTGGATACTGTTGAGTTCTCCTTAGGTAGCACATAGTTGTTGCCTTGTTAAAAACCTCGCAGGTAAAACCCATTTTGGACAAAATCCGATCTAAGGGAAGAAAAGTGTAACACGTGCTTTAAAACCTAAGGTCTTCGTGTAAAAAGGTGCCCTCGATGTCCTCGATCGAACATCTCAATGAGTTAGTTTTAAATTTAAATGGACAAAAAGAGAAAGTCATACCTTAGCAGTAGTATCATTTGAGTAGTGATATATTCCAATTGTTTGACAATTATTAGCCCTCCATCGTGCCGAGTTTGTAAGATCCTTTATCGACAACTCTGATGACTTGGTACGACCCTTTCCCAATTCGAGCCTAGTTTCCCTTCATTCGGGTCTCGAGTATTGAGGGTGACTTTCCGTAGAAATAAGTCTCCGATTCCAAAGTGTCAAAGGTAGGTCCTTCTACTGTAGTGTCTCTCGATTCTTTGCTTTTGCACAGCCATCCACACAAGTGCTGCCTCTCGTTTTTCATCTAATAGCTCGAGGCTAGTATTCATAGCCTCGTGATTTGACTCCTCCGATGCATGTCGAAACCTGGCATTGGGTTCTCCGACCTAGACTGGGATTAGGGCCTCAGAGCTGTATACTAAAAAGAACAGAGTAGCCCCTGTGCTGGACTTCGATACCGTTTGATATGCACAAAGGACCTCGGGTAGAACTTCTCTCTATTTTCCTTTTGCATCGTCCAACCTTTTCTTTAGGTTTTGGATGATAGTTTTGTTTGTTGACTCGGCCTGTCCATTTCTGGTTAGGTGGTACGGTGTTGATAAGATCCTCTTAATTTTATGTGTTTTGAGGAACTCCGTTACCTTGTTGCCAATGAATTGCTTACCATTTTCACATACAATCTTGGGAGGCATCCCAAACTGACATATGATGTGGTCCCAAATGAAGTTAATAACTTCCTTTTCTCTGACCTTATCGAAGGCTTTTGTTTCTACCCATTTAGAAAAATAATCAGTCATAAACAAAATAAATTTAGCTTTACCTGGGGCCGTTAGTAGAGGGCCTACTATGTCTATTTCCCATTTCATGAAAGGCCACGAGGATAGGACTAAGTGGAGTTTTTCTCCGGGCTGATGAATCATCGGTGCAAAACCATTGACACTTATCATATTTTTTAACAAACTCCTTAGTACTTTTTTCCATGCTATCCCAGTAATACCCTGCTCTAATAATTTTGCGAATCAAAGACTCGGCGTAGGGGTGATAGCCATAATTACCTTCGTGAATTTCTTGTAGAACATAATCAGTGCCTCCCGTCCCTAAACATACCGCTAATGGTCCATCAAACGTCCTCTTGTATAATGTTCCATATTCATCTAATGCGAACCTAGTAGCCTTAGTTCGTAGGGCCCTCGATTCTTTGTGGTCCGATGGGAGTTTTTCATTTTTCAAATAATCGATATACTTATTCCTCCAATCCCAAGTAAAACTTGTAGAATTTATCTCGGTATGAACCTTTTCAACCACAGACCTCGATAATTGGACGACAGTCCCCGTGATGATATCATGTTCTTCAACTGATGACCCCAAATTAGAAAGTGCATCGGCCTCACTAGTTTGTTCTCGAGGCACATGATCTAGAGTCCACTCCTTGAAGCACTGCAAAGTTACCTGTAGCTTATCCAAGTACCATTGCATCCTATCCTCTCGAACTTCAAAACTTTTGTTTACTTGGTTTACCACCAATAATGAATCACACTTGGCTTCAATGACTTATGCCCCCAAGCTTTTAGCTAGATCGAGACCTATAATCATGACCTCATACTCGGCCTCATTATTAGTCAACCTAAAAGTTTTGATAGATTGTCTAATGGTACTACCAGTAGGTGGCTTCAAAACAATGCTAAGCCCGGACCCTTTTACATTCGAGGTATCGTCCGTGAAAAAGGTCCATACCCCCGATGATGTACCCAATTTTAGCAGGAGTTCTTTCTTCACTTCGGGTACGAGGATCGACATAAAATTGTCCACGAAGTCAGCTAGGATTTGAGACTTGATGGCCGTTCGAGGTTGATACTCGATGTCATACCCGATAGTTCGGGCTTTTGCAAAATATTTCAAAGGGGGTAAGTGTTTAACACACATATGGGATGACACTGGAAATATGGCTTTAGCTTTCTCGATGCGCTTATTAATTCAAGTGCTATTTTTTCTAAGTGAGGGTATCTAGTTTCAGCATCTCCTAGAGTTCGGCTTACATAATAAACAGGGAATTGCGTACCTTGATCTTCTCGAACTAGTACCCCACTTACCGCTATCTGGGACACTGCCAAATATAAATAAAGATTTTTATCTACCTTCGGGGTGTGAAGCAAAGGCGGGCTCGATAACTATCGCTTTAATTCTTCTAAGGCTTGCTGGCATTCCAGGGTCCATGCGAAACCTTTTTCTCTTTGAGCAAGGAAAATAACCTATGACTTCGATCTGATGACCTCGAAATGAATCGACCCAAGGTGGCTATTCATCCTGTTAGCCTTTGCACGGCCTTCATACTATCTACGATTGTATTATCATCGATGGTCTTGATCTTGTTAGGGTTGATTTCGATACTCCGATTCGATACCATGAAGCCGAGGAGCTTACCTGAGCCGACTCCGAAGGCACATTTTTCTGGTTTAATATTTATGTTGTACTTCCTCAAGATTTTGAATGTTTCATGCAAATGAGTTAGATGGTCCTCTGCCTGCAGGGGATTAACAAACATATCATCAATGTAAACTTCCATCGATTTACCTATATATTGCTTGAATATTTTGTTAACTAGGCGTTGATATGTAGCTACTGTATTTTTTAGCCCGAAAGGCATTATGATGTTACAATAAATTCCAAACTTAGTTATAAACGAGGTCTTTTCCTGGTCCCCGGGGTTTATCTGAATCTAACTGTACCCGGAGTAGGCATTGAAAAAGGTAAGGATTTCGTAGCTGGTCGTGGAATCGATCTTGCGATTGATGTTAGCCAGTGGGAAAGAGTCTTTAGAGCATACTTATTTTAAATCCTTATAATCTATGCACATTCTAAGTTTGTTTCCCTTTTTAGGAACTATGACTATGTTGGCTAACCACTCAGGGTATTTTACCTCCCGAATAAACCCTATTTTAAGAAGTTTGGTTACCTTATTCTTTATGAATGAATGCTTCACCTCTGACTGGGGCCTCCTTTTTTGTTTTACTGGTTTGAACCTAAGGTCGATGCTTAGCCAGTGCATTATTATTTCCGGAGGAATCCCTGTCATGTCTAAATGGGGCCAAGCAAAGAAATCCATATTATTAATAAGAAATTGAGTTTTTTCCTGAGTTCAAAGGTTAACCCCGTTCCCATATATACTTTTTTCTCGGGCATGTACTCTATCAATATGACCTGTGTGAGCACGTGATTTTTTTCTCACATGAATTACTCCCAAAAAAATTAAAATAAAATAATTCTCTTTTTGTGTGCAATTTTGTGAATTTTCGTGATATTTTCTGTAATTGTTTGCATTTGTGTGCGCATGTTCATTGGTTAAATTAATGAAAAAAATATGTTGCAATTGTATTTAAAATTTAATTGGACATTTCGGGATTAATTGTTGAACGAAGTGTTTTAGAAAAAATGAAAATCATGAAAAATATTGTATTTTTGCATTTTTAATAATTAATGTCGAATTTTTATGTTTTCTTTTAATTTGTTATTTTTTTTATGTGTGAAAATTATTATTAAGCATTAATTAGTATTTTTTAAGTTGATTGGGGTTTATAATATAATTTAGGATTATAGGTTTTTATTTTGAAAAAATAATTTAGGAAGAAAAGAAAGGAAAAATTAACAAAAAAGAAGGGAAATAATAATACTCAGATTTGGTCCAGTTCAGTTAAAAAATTCCAAGCCCAAACGAATACCCATATCCGGTCCAGCCTTTAAACCACCCAAACGACGTAGTTTAGGTTCAGCCAATCGGAGCCGTTGAAACAGCCTGATCTAACGGTCCATAGCAACGCCTATTACCCGACCCGTTCCCACACCCGATCCAAGACCCATCAGGTTCCCCCCCACTTAGTCGAAACTATCCCGTTTTTATTAAGGGATTAATTGTAGCCGTTGGATTTCAATCATCCAACGGCTATAATCAATTTTTTAATTTTAATATACCTAAAATCTAATCCTTACCCCCTCTCAAACCAAACCCCCCATAACCTTAGAGACGCCCCTGTATAACACCACCGCCCGCCGCGCACCAGAAATCGCCCACAGCGGCGGGCAACCACCAAACAGCCCCATATTCACACCCCAGGTTCCCCTCCTTCTCCTCTTGCCAAAACTCCGAACCACTTTCTTCGAATCCAGGCCGAATCTGTCAAAGATCGATTTGAAACCAAGAACCCTAGCGCCGCCACATCTCCGGTGGCGGCGCCACCTCCTCTCAGCCCCAAACTAACACCCCATGACCCCCTTTGTCCCCTCACCCCAAATCTCCAGTCCATTGCATTCAAATCATAGTCAAACGCGTCCAATTTCAGATCGAAAAAATGGGACGCAAGCCCTAAATATCGAACATACAAGTTTACTGATAGTTTGAGATCGAAATTGACTTTATTCATGTGTTTTTGTTTGAAAACACATGATTAAGGCCCATTTCGGTCTAAATCAAAGGACGAGGAGTAATTTCAGAATTTTGTCCGCCTGGTCCTTAGGTATTTTCAATTCCTTTTCCTTTCTTTCATCTTTTGTTTCGTTTGAATTCCAGTCTTCATCTCCTCTTACTTCGTCGTTTCTGTTTTATTTTTGTTTTGAAATAATTCTGTTCATATGTTTAAAATTAGAGTTTGTTCATCCATGTCTTTTAATTTCTTTGTTCTTTGTGTTATTTCATTTTGTTTCTGATGTTCAAGGAAAGGAACTCTGATTCCCTCTTGGGAAACTCTGTAAAGGCCCAGTGATTCTATATGGGCTCTGTTAATTAGAAGCCTAAGGAAATGGGCTCAATACAGTTGTTAAGCCCATGGGCTTGAGGTTGAACTTGGATTCAATTTCACCCGTATGTGTTTGGTATGTTTGGGTAATTAACAGAGTATTAAGTAATAAACAGGGGATTTTTAAGGGGTAGTGTGAGAATTTTTTAAAAGAAGAGGTGTTTACCTAATTAAGAAGTTTCTATGATGGTGGCGTTGTAATTTCAATAGCTTGATTAATTAAGAGGCATAAGTAAGTGGATGAATTAAGAATTGAGAGATAAGATAGTAGTGGGAAGTGCACTAACGAAAATGCTCACTAAAGGTGACTAAAATTGAGGATAAAGGGAGGTCTGAGGTTTATAAAGAGGGCAGACCTTAGACACTGATGGATGGACATTCAACCATACACACACACATAGACCCACATTGAGAATAATAGAGAGAAGATTCTGAAGATTTGAAAGGTTTGAAGAGCTAAAAATCTAGAAACAAAGGCCGCTTAATTTCACTCTTTCAAAAAGTCTTTTTTCCTTAAGAAAAGATCATTAGCATTGTATTTCAGAAGAAAAAAAAAATGAATATAGCTTCACTGTTTCAGTGACCTCTCTTTCTTCTAATTTACAAAAATCCTCCTAGTTAAAGTATTATGGGGTGCAAGTTGAGTGTTAGAAGTATTTGAGCTTGGCTTCATTTAGGTTTGAAGATTGGAAGTTAAGTTCTTGGTTAATTCCATTACTGGTCGAATTTGAAGCCTATTTCTGCTACTGCTGTTGCTGGACTACTGTCTTTTGAGCCTTCTTAAATCCAGATTTTTCCTTGTTTATTTGTTGTTCCAGGTACACCTCTTTTGAGTTCTACCCAATGTAAAGCAAATTTGGAGCATGAAATGGACAAAAGATAAAGTGATCTTGCTTGCATTCTGTTATGTAATTGATTGTCCTAGTAGTTTGATTCATCATATAGGATTAGTCTATTTCTGTTATTGAACAACTGAAATATCTGAACATTGCTTAATTTGGAGTTTTAAGATGTCATAAATGTGTTTAGCTTTTGGTTCGAATCATTGGTTGTGTTCAATAATATTGGCATGTTTGATTGTTGTTATAGAGGTTCAAAAGGAGTGATGATTAGTTGTCTGTTTATTTTTTGCTTATTGGCACAACACTAAGGGAATTGAGATTTGGTTATTAGTCGTATCATGTACCTTGTGCATCAGTCCTTGGCCAGTTATGATGTATTTGGGCTTTGTAGGAACTATGGTTGATTTTTGAGATTCGAGTGTTAATTGTTTGGGTATTTTGAACACCAAAAAGAACTAACTAGGTATATGACTATAAGTTTGAAGCTTTTATTGCTAACTGACGCATCTATAAATGATTTCAATAGGATAACTTAGTTTAATTTGTGGTTGTTCTTTACTGTCTATAACTGTTTTTGTACAAGGATCGAATGGATATTTATTTAAAGAGTATATGTAATTGACCTTTTTTGTGTGTCTTCAATAGTTATTAAAGTCAGAATTTGGAAGAATAGATTTGTGGGTGTTGCACTTCAAAGTTTTGAATTCCAATTGTATGCTAGTGAACCTTGATCTCATGGAAGGTTGACTCAACCTGGTGCCAATTATTGATGAAGTTCGAGCTATCAGTACTTGTCACACCTCCTTTTTTTCCGCTTTTATATGGGCCTTTACTACACCTCGGGAAGAAATATAGTACTAAAGGAGTTTTTTCAATTTAAGGACAATCGAAATGGGATCCATTTTTATTTAAAAAATCAGAGTCGCCACTTGGGAGATTTATGGTGTCCCAAGTCACCGTTTTTGAATCCCGAATCGAGGAAGGGTTTGACTCTGTTTAGCTGTCGCGAACCAGAAATCCGAGTAAGGAATTCTGTTAACCCGGGAGAAGGGGTTAGGCACTCCCGAGTTCCGTGGTTCTAGCACGGTCGCTCAACTGTCATATTTGGCTAAAATATTTGATTTTAATACATATTATCCTATTTGTGCATTTTT
>MU722759.1:229510-262309 GCA_026770625.1 Nicotiana glauca
AGAGCTTCCCCCAAGTAGGTTCAAGTCATAAGAACAATCCACAGATACTCTGGTGGTTCAACACAGTTCATACCAAAGCATGTACTCAACCAATACCTCACATCTATTAAACTCTTAGGCTAATAATTTCATTTCAAGGGCATACTAAGATCAAGTCAGTAGAGACATCAACTTAAGATCCCGATTCAGAGAACAACACATTAAGATTTACATTTCGTTGAGACTCACAAAAGCATACTATAATTCAACCCAATAGTAACAACACTAAATTGCAAGACAAACGGGAAAACACAAATATCCAAGCATTCCCCAACTGGGTATACAAAGTATATACTGCTCCAAATACTGCATAACCTCACGTATTGATCAATAGCCGAAACTAAGGTCTCAAATCATCACATAAATGGCAAAATGAAACAAAGGAAAAGGAAAGTGAGTAACGAAATTTTCAGAGTGGTAGAGGAAAAATTATTACAAATTTCAGTGTAACAGAGCATCCGATGATGATTACAGCATTTCGAATTGCAGATTCATACCTGAAACGCAACTAAAATCGAAAAAAAAGCACGAACACAGATCAAATCACCACCGGAACCTCGGCAACTGAACGTCGCTTGAAATTGGAATGAGTTTGACCCTATTTTCGGCTTGTCCCGGATCTGTTCTCACTATTGTCCATTCAATTATTCCGGACTGAAATTCTGCATCCTTGTTTGTATGTGTGTTAATTTAGATACGAAGAAGATGATGAGAGACGAAGGGTCGTTAAGTTTCAGCGGCTGGTCGTTGATGAAAATGGGGTTTGGGTTTGGGTTTAACGCCGGTCAGGGAGGAGGAGTCCGGGGGTCGTTTTGGGTGGGGGAATCATAGAAGACGACCTGGGGGTAAAGGGCTCGTTGATGAAAAGCTGTGCTCAGGTCATCGTGAAGAAGACGACCACGAGAGGATGGGATTCTATCTCCTCCTCCAAGCTGCGCCTCCCTGTCTAAAATAGCTCTGGAAATTTATTGATGAGAGGAAGATAGAGACACGCCATTTGCGTGTCTTTATAGTCTGAGGGTTCCGTTATTTTCTAAGAGCAAAATGGGTTGGCGGGTCGGGTATATGTGTGGTTTGGGGCGTGGGTCTGGGTTGATTTGGGCCAGGTTTTAGGGGTGTTTTGGGCTCCAAACCAAACAGCCCAATTCTTTGCATTTGAATCATTTTATTTCTTGTGTTTATCTTTGTTTTCATTTTATATTTTGTATATATATTTTTTTATTTTCTGATTCTGGTAAAAATTGGAGATTAGACTAACAATTAAAGTCTAAAATTATTTAATAACTATTTTATAGCAATTTCCAACTAAAACAATAAAAATACTAAAATAAACTATTTTTGCGATTTTCTTTAAATTGTTAAAATAAATTAATACCTATTCAATACCAAAATGTAAGATTAAAATCCTAATGCAAATGCATATTTTTTATATTTTTATCATGAATTATTATGCCACCAATTAATACGAAAAAATGCAACAAAAAATTAAAAAATTATAAAATTAATTAATTTGAAACTTTTGAAATAATCTGCTTTGGGTAAAAATCACGTGCTCACAGTACTAACTCCAAACCAAAATGTATGACCTTGAGGCCTGATGGCCTATGTGAGCTTAGTTATCACTTGGGCCCCTTCTTAGTCCCAACATTGCATGGCTTACGTTCGTGGGTCTTTCCAAGCCTTACGTTGGGTCATAATCTTAACCCCCAAGCCATTAACCACTGTCTTTACAGTGAGTTGTATTAGGGATAACAAATAGCCATGGCCCACTCATTAAAAATTTATATATAAAATAATAAATATTCCTAGCAAACCTTTAGGGCCATTTAAATATGATTGTGGTTGCGTATACGTTCGCGCAACACGACCATAATCCTAACATTAATTCGGAGTATGCATTCACGCCAGGTCAAACCAACACTCTTAATAATAAAAATAGGTTTTCGTAGGCTGTTAATTAATTTAGTATCCTTAAAAAATAAAATTGGGGTGCGCCGTGCCAAACTAAAATGACAATCGCATGACTCTCTTTTAATCAAACTTGTATGGATTCTTGGAATTCGAGGCGCCATTTAGCGGAATTTCCATGGCCCCGCAAAGATAATAACGGGATAGTTGTTTTTGGCTCGTGCTTTAATAAAATTAATTCCCTAAACTTGGATGCACATTTATATTATCCAAATCCAAATCTCGACGATGTTAAAATATGTCAAAAACTACAGGTGCATTTATGTAACGTGTTTCGAGACATGTTTTAATAACGTCGTAATTTTCTCTAAAAAATGATGAATAAAAGCGATAAAAATCAAAATTTACATAGGTTCATAATTTTTTACAATCAGATAATTAAGCCGAATATAACAGTTGAGCGACCATGCTAGAACCACGAAATTCGGGAATGCCTAACACCTTCCCCAGATTAACAGAATTCCTTACCCGAATTTTTGGTTCGCGGACTATTAAACAGAGTCAAACCTTTTCCTCGATTTGGGATTCAAACCGGTGACTTGGGACACCATAAATCTCCCAAGTGGCGAATCTGATGTTTAATAAAATGAATCCCGTTTCGGTTGTCCTTTAATTGGAAAAACTCCCTTATATTATACCCTTCTGGGGGTGTGGTAAAAAAAGAGGCGTGATAGCTCTGGCGACTCTACTGGGGACGACAACCCAAAACTTTTGGTTCAGGGTTCAGAATTCGAGCTTGGAATATTTGTTATATTTGGCTTGTATATAATTTGATTTTTTATTACATTTTTGGGACTAATGTCCAAATGTTCCTTTTTACCGCTTTGATATTATTTGAATTGTATATAAAACTGTTACGAAACCCCTCTCTTCTCACCTCTGGGGATGTGCTCACTGGTCGAGACTCCCTATTATGTTAATGTCATACCTGAAAGTAAGAAAGAAGCCGGACAAGTTATTAGCCGGATGGCCTTTTGGTTCCCTGGTTCGTAGCCCCCTCCTCGACTCAAGTTGTCCGCTTAGGTACACAGTCTAAAACATATAACCAGGTTTTTGAACCTAGAATAACTCAACCTCATGCTGGATCCCTAGTAGGAACGCTTATCTTCTTCATGTGCATTTTTGACTTAGGGGACTCAACACAGGGGTTGGGTCCGCCTAGGACAGGTGTACCCGGAATAATGGACCATCCCGATGCATCCTACTTGTGCATTTATTTGTTTCGAATTTGCATGCTGATCGACTTTCGAATATTTGGGGAAAAGAAAAACATAGTAGTTTGAGGGTAAATAGTGTTAATCACCTGTTTTGAAAAAAAAAATAATGTCCAAATAGTGTCGAGACTCTGCCCAATTTTTGAAAAATGAAAAAAGGGAAAAAGTAAAAGAAAACAAAAACTTTTGGTTTTCAAAAATAGTTTATTTGTTTGTCAATAAAAGAAGAAAAGAAAATCTTGTTTTCAAAAAGTAGAGTTGTGTTAAAAATAATAGTCGTTTTATTTTTCGATAGGGTTTGTATTTTGTTTTCAAGAATAGTGCGTTTTATTTGCCCGAACTATGTCAGTTTGATTCTCACCAAATGTGAGATACGTAGGCAACCCCCATCGGGTCCAACTTCTTTTGCAAAAATAGTCTAAAATGAACAAAATTTTGTTTTTATTGTAAATAGGTGAGGTGATGCTGTTTTTGTCAAAAATAGCCTAATATTCCCGAAAGGGATGCCGGAAGGTCGATTTTGCATGAACAATCACCTTTGGTCTTTTCCTAATTTTTGCCCAGTTAGCAGGCACAGCCTTAAAATCTTTCTTCGGAAGTGCTGAAAGGCCGTATCTGCAAAGCTGGCTTTTTCGGTTTTAGAATTGAAAATGAAAAAAAGGGTCAATTTTTTCAATTTTGAAGTCACATAGAATAAAATCAGGACTGTTTCAATTAATCACCTTAATAAATGTGCAGGATGAGCACAAACCAAAATGAATCTTTCTCTTTCATAATCAAGATCCCTTTGGAGTTGCGATTGTGGTGGAATGACTTAGGTGGAGAAGGGCAAGACGGGGTCAAGAAATATTTGGGGGGCTTTCCTGGGCTGTTCGAAATTATACCCCGGGGAGACATCATAAGAGCATTGGTTTCATGCTGGAACTCGGCGCACAACATTTTCCACTTTTCAGATTTTGAACTCACCCCGACTTTAGAAGAAATAGCCGGGTACATTGGGAATGCTGAGTTTCCTTTAAGACACAAGTATTTGGTTTCCCCAAGAACCGTAGTTGTGCACAGATATTTAGACTCACTAAATATAAGTAGAGGGGTACACAACACGGACTTGGCAGCTAGTTTTTGTACTTTATCATTCATATACAACAGATATGGTCGTATATGAGTGTTTAACAAGCCAGAGAATAAAATCAGTAGCAAACGAAATCGCCTTAAATGGGAAGAGCATAGACGTTTCGCTTTTATGGTAGCTTTCCTGGGGCTCCTGGTGTTCCCGAGAAAAGACGGGAATATCGACATAAAAATAGCAGGGGTTGTTAGCACTTTGCTCACTCATGCCAAGAGCACACTCGCGCCTATGATAGTAGCTGAGATCTTTTGTGCTCTCACAATCTGCAGATCCGGGGAGACTTCTTTGAAGGGTGTAATCTGTTGTTGCAAATGTGGATGACCGAACACCTATGCCACCGCCCCCAGTTCATAAACTATGGGTCAGCAGAAAAAACTTGTATAGAGGAATTTTATATAAGGATCAAATGGATTAGCTTTCCTGAAGGAGTCACAGGATAGATATCTTACTTTTGGTCCCTCACTGCCAGCCAAGTAGAGTGGACGATGGGATGGTTGCCTGTAGACGAGATTATATACATGCCAGCAACGAGGCCTCATTTTCTTCTGATAGGTCTTAGGAGCATTCAACCTTATGCCCCGTATTGGGTTTTGAGACAGTTAGGGAGGTGCCGGATAGTGCCTAAAGACGAAGATCTCAGTGTCCAGGTAGTTGAGATTGGACCGGATGGTTAGTTCCCTGAAGCAATAGTCCACCAGATCTGGAGTGAATGTCAATACCTGGCGGCAAATACTTGTGTACGGGATTAATCTAAAAGAGAAGTTTCACCTGGGTGTCATTTTTGGTATAGAAAAGAAATCGCATTCAGGAGGCCTGCCAAAAGACCCCACCTCCAGGATTTTGTTGAATCATCACAAGAACAGTGGGACTGGTTGGCTAAGGAGCGCGAGTACAGGGCTATAATAGGCAAATGGGAGAATCAAGCCATGGAACTTCAGTTTGAAAAGGATGTTCAAGCCGCTGCAGATGAGGGGGAAAAGAAGAAGCTAATCCAAGAAAATAAGGCCCTTAAAACTCAAATCCGAAAAATAAGAGTAGCTATTAGAAAGCCAGAAAGAAGCCGGGCTGACCAAAAACTCATAAATGAACTAAAAGGGCAAGCCTGCGAATGCCAAGAGGACTTGGAAAGGTCTGAAGCTAGCTTGACAAGGGTCCGGGCCAAATGGACAAAGGGTGCAAAAGAGCGGGCACTTCATATGCAGCAGATGAAGAGGGACTATGAAGGGAGCGTCACTATCCTGAGGGGAAATATAGTAACCCTCGAAGACAGGATATTCAGGCAAGCTAGAGCTTTCAGAGCAGATAGGAATCACTGTTATGACCTGATGGTGCGAATGGAGGAACAAATGCATAAGTTTAAGATCAAATCCTTCATAACTCTCGAGTGCTAGAAGCTCGGGATCAACAGATAGGACGGTTGCTACAGGAAAAGAGCAAGATTAAAGAAGGGGTCAGAAACATCACTCGCTACATTACCGCAAAATGTCGAGTATGCGAGGACATGACCCGTACCACCTTTTTTGCAGCAGTAATGACTTTCGTCAAGCAAATAATGAATGACCTGGAGAAGCTTCAAAGGGATCTTGCACAAAGGCCCGCGACAAGGTCGAATGATGCCTCGCGGGCCCCAGGGAATTTTGGGGCATTGATGTATTCTTAATATTTGTTTTGAGTCTATATCTTTCTTGTTGAAGTTTGTAAGTCTGCCAGCTAGTCCTTTCCAAGTTTGCTTTGTTGTCCTTTCAAAATTTGCAACTTCTTCCAAGTGTTATAATAAGAGCAGTTGTTTTGTGATAAAATATTTTGCTATGTATTTTTACATCTACCAGAACTACGCACGGTCTGATTCATGTGGGGACATGATACGTAGGCAATCCACATAAGGTTCAACCACCATTAAAAAAAGAAAAAGAAAAAAAAGGGAAAATGAAATGAAGGAAAATTTGAGAGACACTAAAAAGGGGCACAATTATGAGAGGATGGAATGACGCACGCAACCGAAGCAAATGCATAATAGAAAATGGTTAACTGCCTAGGTGCATTGCATCCCAACATGCGATTGCATATTTGTTAAACTCTAAAACTTAACAAGTTTGTTGTTTTCCAGAGAATTCAAGCAGTTAGTTTATCTAGAGTGTACTGGAACATTACCATTCTCAGACTAGATCAAAGGGACCGATACCAGTGATCATGTCTAGCCCCGAAAGAGAAAGAAGCGTCGAGGTGGAAGAAGTAGATGTGCAAGCCATGAAAGATGAAATGTGCAAGTTAAAACAACAAACGGATGAGATGTACCGGGCCTGGACGAAGGGTCAGACACCACCAGCCTATCCCGCCAATTCTACTTTCCTCCCAATACCCGCCCAATCTCCAGAACAGTTTGTTTCGGACTCATCCCCAAATTTTCCCACATATCACCATCATCAGGGAACTACCTCTAAGACACCACAAGTTCCAAAGACAATTCTATACCCTCATCCGCCCATTACCCCTGTTTTTGTGGCACATCCACCAGCCCTACTTCACAGGTCTTCTAGCGAGCCTGTATTCCAAACGCAGGACAATCAATATTACCCTCCTGAACCCACTTTCAAAGCACCTGAACCGTGTCTTTACCCTTCTCAGCTTGGTATCTCAGCAGAAATTGAGAAGCCTCCTAAGAATTTGGAGCAAGAAGAGATGGACAGGAAGGTTAAAAGTTTGGAGCAGTCCTTTAGAGATATGAGGGGACTAGGAGGTCAGGTAAGTGTAGCTTACAAAGACCTATGTTTATTTACAAATGTACAACTGCCAACACGGGTTCAAAATGCCCAAATTTGACTTGTACAATGGACATGGAGATCCAGTGGCCCATCTGGGGGGATTTTACAATAAAATGAGAAGAGTAGGAGGAAGGGATGAATTGTTAATGGCATACTTCAGTCAGAGCCTGAGTGGCTCCGCGTCAGAATGGTACACCCGTCAAGATCATGGTCGGTGGTACACTTGGGACGATCTGGCCCAAGCATTTTCCTGCCACTTTCAGTACAATATGGAAATCATCCTAGATCGTTTGCCTTTAACAAAGATTGAGAAGAAGTCCGGAGAAAGTTTTCGAGAATACGGTTTCCGTTGGAGGGAGCAGGCGGCGAGGTTGATCCACCGATGAAGGAGAGAGAGATGGTTGATTACTTCCTGCAGGCCTTAGAGCCCACTTATTTCGGACACCTGGTGTCGATAGTCGGGAAGTCTTTCTATGAAGTGGTAAAAATGGAAGGCATGGTGGAGGAAGGACTAAAGTCCAATAAAATCACGAGCTATTCAGAGATCAAGGCGACCACCCAAGCCATCCAAAGCGGCACTGGATGAGTGTTGGGAAGGAAGAAAAAGGAGGAAGTTGCAATAGTGGAGTCGAGAATGTGGCCCAGGCGTCCAGCACCATACTATAACTAGCCACAAACCCACCCTCAAACTTACCCCCACACTCCATATATCCCACCACAACATTACTACCCACAGCCAGATCCCCACTTCTCTGTCCATCATGCAAAGACGTATATTCAACCTTTGGACCACGCACAATGGCGTGCACCAGCTCCACAAAACACTACCCAACTCCCCAAAGTACATACACGCCTCCAAGAGCCTATAGAAACTCCTCTGGAAAAGGTTTCCGTCCAAGCCAAGGCTTCAGGAATGAGAGGGCACAGAAGTAGAAGGCTTTTACTCCACTGGGAGAATCATATACCAGTTTATTCCATAGGCTGAGGCAGTTGGGCATGTTGAATCCAATTGAGGCTAAGTTGCCAAACCCTCCTCCAAGAAATCTTGACCACTCAGTAAGTTGTGAGTATTGTTCAGGGGCCCCAGGACATGACACAGAGAAATGCTGGAAATTGAAAACAGCTATTCAAGAGCTCATCGACACTCATCGAATCGAGGTTCAAGCCCCAGAAATGCCCAAAATCAACCAGAATTCACTTCCGGCTCATCACGAAACCAATATGATTGAGCTGGTGCAAAGAGAGGGAGAATTGAAGAAACCCCCACACATGGTAATGATGATCCGTTCCAGTGAAACCGGTTCAAAAGAGAAGGTGCCCAGCGGGAAGTCGGAGGTCCAGTTGAACGGGGTGAATAACAAGCCAGTTGTGGTGGCCGAGAAAGGGTCATCAAACATTGTTGCAGTGAAGCCTGAACAAGCAAAAGTGGTGGTACCATGGGTTGCAAGTAAACCTATTATAGTCGTGAAGGGTGCTCACATAGAGCCTGTTATTATAAAGCCAGTAACTTAGTTGCTAGTGATCGACAGTAAAGCTGTCCCTTGGAGTTATGAACAAGTGGTGGTGACATATAAAGGGAAGAAGATCAGGGAAGAAGTTTGTGAAGCTCAGGGTCTGACTCGTTCAGGGAGGTGCTTTGTCCCAGAAGAGTTGAGAAAAGCCAGAATTCCCAAAGATAACCCCATATTGGTGAAGAAAGCTGTGACAGAACATGAAGCGGAAGAATTCTTGAAGAAAATAAAAGCACAGGATTACTCTATTGTAGAACAATTGAAGAAAACACCAGCCTAGATCTCATTGCTCTCATTGCTGATCCACTCAGATGAGCACCGTCAGGTGCTGATGAAAATATTAAATGAGGCCTACATCCCTGACAAGATCTCGGTGAATCACTTGGAGAAGATAGCAAATAAAATCTTTGAGGTAAACAGAGTTACCTTCTCAGACGATGAGTTGCCTACGGAGGGCACAGAACATAACAAGGCCCTTTATCTGACGCTAAAGTGCGAAGACTCGGTGGTTATGCAAGTTCTGGTTGACAATGGGTCCAGTGCAAATATATGTCCTCTTTCCACATTGAATAAGATAAAGGTCGATGATGATAGAATTCATAAGAATAGTGTCTGTGTGTGAGGGTTCGACGACGGAGGCAAAGATTCTGTGGGTGACATAATACTAGAATTGACAATAGCGCCTGTGGAGTTCACCATGGAGTTTCAAGTGCTAGATGTGGTGTTCTCTTATAACCTTTTGTTGGGGCGACCCTCGATCCATGCCGCCAAAGTAGTGCCATCTTCGTTTCATCAAGTGGTTAAATTCGAGTGGGACAGACAGGAGATTGTGGTGCATGGTGAAGATAATATGTGTGCCCTAGGTGATGCCATTGTACCTTTCATCGAAGTGGAAGACGACCAGGGGCTGTGGGTATATCAAGTCTCTGACACAGTACCCGTGAAAAGGGTCCCAGAGGGGAAAAGCATTCCAGTTCCTAAAGTAATGGCCGCAACTGTCATGGTGGCCTCCGAAATGTTAAAGAATGGTTTCATACCAAGTAAAGGTTTGGGTGCTGATCTCCAAGGCATCGTGCAACCAGTTTCTCTTTCGAAGAATTTGGATACTTTCGGTTTGGGGTTTAAGCCCACTATGGCATATGTGAGATGAGCCCGCAAAATGAAGAAGAAGGCATGGGTTTTGCCAAAACCAATCTTGCATCTATCCAGATCTTTCGTCAGGCCAGGTATCAGAAAGCAGCTATCGCCAAAAGTGTCCGGGTCACTGATTGGTGCTGATGGAGATTTGGATAAAGGGTTCAAAAGGTTATTTACTGAGGTTAACATGGTAGAAGCTGGGGAAGGGTAAAGCAAGGCAGATGTGCAGTTTGTGGGACCAAAGGCAAAGCTCAATAATTGGAGGGCTACTCCTTTACCCACTCGGAAGGAGTCTTGGTAGTTTGCTTTGATGTTCCTTCTTGTTTGTCTGGATTATTTCAGGGTTGTAATTCGGATTTTTATTTTTCAGTCGGTCCAAGTGTGCAAAACCTTGTTATCCTATATTTCAATAAAATGAAAAGCTTCTTATTCATTCTTTATTTTAATTTTGTTGTTTTTCTCTTTTCTGTATAGTTCTCTTTATAATGGCTCTAATGACATGGCACGCATAAGGAATCCTCGACCCAGTCTAGAAAATCAATCTGACTCCAAAGTAATAGTGCAAGAAGTAGATTATGAGTTGGAATACGATGAGGATGAAGCCTTCGAAGAAATTAGTAAGGAACTGAGTCAATTCGAAAAAAAACCCAGGCCTAACTTAAACGATTCAGAAGCCATCAATCTAGGGGATGCAGATAACATCAGGGAAACTAAAATAAGCATCCATATTACGACGAATATCATGGGATAATTAATCAAAACACTTATTGAATTCAAAGACATTTTTGTATGGTCGTATGACGACATGCCGGGTTTAAGCACCAATTTAGTGGTTCACAAATTGCCCACTGTCCCGACATTCCCTCCCGTCAAGCAAAAATTGAGGAAATTCAAAAATGATATGAGTGTGAAGATTAAGGAAGAGATAACCAAACAGTTTGATGCAAAGGTTATTCGGGTCACTCGATATCCTGATTGGTTGGCTAATGTGGTGCCAGTGCCGAAGAAGGACGAAAAAATCAAGGTGTGCATTGATTATCGCAATCTAAAAAAAAGCAAGCCCAAAGGATAACTTTCCATTACCCAACATCCACATTTTGATCGATAATTGTGCCAAACGTGAGATCAGGTCTTTTGTGGATTGCTATGCTGGGTATCATCAAATTTTGATGGATGAAGAATATGTAGAGAAAATGGCATTCATCACTCCATGGGGAACTTATTGCTACAGAGTAATGCCATTTGGTCTGAAGAACACTGGGTCAACATATATGCGAGCAATGACCACTGTATTCCATGATATGATCCATAAAGAGATTGAGGTCTACGTAGATGATGTGATCATAAAGTCAAAATAGCAGGCCGACCACTTCACAGATTTGAGGAAGTTCTTTCAGAGGCTTCGCAGGTACGACATTAAACTTAACCCTGCCAAGTGTGCATTTGGGGTTCCATCCAAAAAACTATTGGGATTCATAGTCAGTCGGCGAGGTATTGAGTTGGATCCGTCAAAGATCAAGGCCATCCGGGAATTACCACCTCCAAAGAATAAGACCAAAGTAATGAGTCTTTTGGGAAGGTTGAATTACATCAGCAGGTTTATTGCTCAGCTCACGACAACCTGTGAGCCTATCTTTAAGCTACCGAAGAAGGATGCTGCAGTCGATTGGACTGAGGAATGTCAGGAGGCATTTGACAAGATAAAAGGGTATTTATCAAATCCACCTGTGTTGGTTCCACCGGAACAAGGGAGACCATTGATTCTTTATTTAACGATCCTGGAAAATTCATTTGGCTGTGTACTGGGGCAGCATGACATCATGGCAGAAAGGAGCAAGCCATCTATTATCTCAGCAAGAAGTTTACGGCTTGTGAGGTTAAGTACACTCACCTTGAGAGGACATGTTGCGCCCTGACTTGGGTGGCACAGAAATTGAAGCGTTATCTGTCGTCATATACTACTTACCTCATTTCATGCTTGGATCCATTGAATTATATTTTTCAAAAGCCTATGCCCACAGGAATGTTGGCGAAATGGCAAATATTACTCATGGAGTTTGACATCGTCTATATGACGAGGACTGCAATGAAAGCCCAAGCGCTGGCTGATCATTTGGCCGAGAATCTAGTCGATGAAGAATACGAGCCATTGAGGTCGTATTTTCCTAGTGAAGAAGTGATGCATATCGACGAGCTAGATCTGATCGAGGAACCAGGATGGAAGCTTTTCTTTGATAGGGCTGCAAATATGAAAGGAGTTAGAATAGGAGTTGTACTTATTTCTGAAACAGGGCACCACTACCCTATTACGACTCAACTTTGTTTTTATTGTACCAACAACATGGCTGAATATGAGGCATGCATCTTGGGTTTGCAGTTAGTTGCAGACATGGATGTCCAGGACGTTTTGGTCTTGGGAGATTCGGACCTCCTGGTACATCAAATTCAAGGAGAATGGGGAACACGAGATTTGAAACTCATATCGTATCGATAATATTTGCATGATCTTTGTCATCGGTTTTGATCCGTGGAGTTTAGGCATATCCCAAGAGTCCATAATGAGGTTGCCGATTCTTTGGCCACCTTGGCAGCAATGTTGCACCATCCAGACAAAATTCATGTTGATATGTTGCATATTCAGATTCATGATCAGCATGGTTATTGTATCATGATAGAGGAAGAACTGGATGGCGAACAATGGTTCCACGATGTCAAGGAGTACATCAGGATGGAGATATACCCAGTGTAGGCCACAAGAGATCAAAAAAGAGCCATTCGACAGTTGGCAAGTTGTTTTTTCCTCAGTAGAGGAGTGTTGTATAAAATAACACCCGATCTTGGATTGTTAAGATGCGTAGATGCTAAACAAGCTACGACAGTCATGGCGAAAGTACATTCTGGAGTTTGCGGACCGCACATGAGAGGATATGTATTGGTGAAGAAGATCTTTTGAGCAGGGTATTATTGGCTCACTATGGAGCGAGATTGTATCAACTTAATGCGCAAATGTCATCAATGCCAGATACACGGAGATTTAATTCATTCTCCGCCATCAGAATTGCACATAATGTCGGCACCATAGCCCTTCATGGCTTAGGGCATAGATGTCATTGGACCCATTGATCCAACAACATCCAACGGGCACAGGTTCATTCTGGTGTCCATCGATTACTTTACCAAATGGGTTGAGGCTAAAACTTTCAAGTCTGTAACCACGAAGGTAGTAGTTGATTTTGTATACTCAAATATCATCTGTCGATTTGGAATCCCAAAGGTAATTATCACAGATAATGGTGCTAATCTTAAAAGCAATTTGATGAAAGAAGTATGTCAGCCGTTTAAGATTACCCATCGCAATTCCACCCCATATCGTCCTAAGGCGAATGGAGCAGTTGAGGCAGCCAACAAGAACATAAAGAAAATACTGGAAAAATGGTAGAAAGTTCCAGGCAATGGCATGAGAAGTTACCATTTGTGTTGTTGGGTTATCGCACTACTGTCCGTACTTCAGTAGCTGCGACCCCATATTTGTTGGTATATGGCACTAAAGCAGTGATCCCTACGGAATTCAAAATCCCGTCCCTTTGGATTGTCACTGAAGCTGAGATTGATAATGATGAGTGGGTAAAAACCCGTTTGGAGTAGCTGAGTTTAATTGATGAAAAAAGATTGGCAGTAGTATGTCATGACCAATTGTATCAAAAGAGGATGGAAAGAGCATACAACAAGAAGGTGCGCACCAGGAAGTTTGAAGTAGGGAAACAAGTGTTGAAATGGATCCTTCCACATCAGGCTGAAGCAAGGGGCAAGTTCGCCCCGAACTGGCAAGGACCGTTCATTGTAACCAGAGTATTGTCCAATGGCGCTTTGTGTTCAACGGATATTGAAGGAAAATGCATAGACATGGCTATCAATTTTGATGCAGTCAAGAGATATTATTTATGATTTCTTTAGTATAATCATTGATTGTTTGTACTTGGCATTATCTCGAAGGTTGAAATGACGAAGGCAATTTGTTCTGCTATCTAAACAATTTAACCTTTGTTCACCCTTTTGAGCCTTATTTACTTTATTTCGTACCCCTCTTTTGGAATTAATAACCAAAAAGAAAAGAAAGAGAAGAAAGGAAAGAAAAAGGAAAGAGTAAAGAAAAAGAAAAACAGAAAAGGGAAAATAATAATAACAAAAGAAAAAATGTAACAACAAGGAATTTCGATGAGCTACGTTTGAACTGATTCCTTTTAAGGAGACGTAGGTTGCTTCAAGGCTCGGTCATAGGGAAATAAAAATCAAAAGGGTCCCAAAGCAAGAAACTGTGGCATAAGTTATGTTTGTAACAAGAAAGTTGGTTCCAAAAGTTGTAATTCTAACCCGTTGGATTTGGTTTGAACCTTTTGATACCATTTTCTTTCCAAAACTATCCAAGAATACATATTAACATCCAAAGAAAGACCTCCCAATCAGTCTTCGAGAGGTGCCAAGTCAAGCAAGTAAATATAATTCATACCAGGGGCAATACTCCGGTTTTAAGCAAGAAAAATGAAAAATGAGAGTCTTATTAGTGAAAATCTGCAATGGCACTATAAGGCGATGTAAGCTGAGAGAAGTCAAAAAGAAAATAAAAAATAAAAAATGAGAGAGTCTTATTGGTGAAAACCTTCACAGGCACCATAAGGCGAATAAGAATTGAGAAAGGAACAAATGAGGTGATGTTGACAGTAAAAGATCCGTTAAGGCATCAAGTTGAACGAAGATAGGGATTCAGAAGAAAAAGTTGGTTGGGGAAAACTTTGAGGCACAAAGCAAGACAATTGGTAAATTGATTGACTGAATAGGCTGGGTTGATTAAACCAAAATGCACAACATGATCATTGGGGGTCAATTATCCCATTCAGATAAGTCTTTTTCTTTCTCAAACAATCTTCAAAAGGAAGATCTTCTTATTTATTTTTCATCTTTTGAAGTCATCGTATTTCATTTCTTTTGGCTAAGACTTTTCCAATAATAGTTTACTTTTAACAAATAAGAAGGATTTTTAGAGTTTACGGCCAGATTCCAAAGTGGTGCAAATCAAAGTGAGCCTAGGATAGGCCGAAAGGAAGGTGATGGGACGTAAGAAACGTCATTGATAAACCAAATGATAAAGTGATGGAGATTCCATGAAAATATGGGATTGGATAAAAATCCAAAAGGGGAAGGCAACAATTGGAAAGTTTCGGATAAGAAGGTTAGAAGTGGAAAACAACAGACTGAAGTTTGTAGATAAGGAATAGTCAGAAGGTCGGAAATTCTCGACCAAGATCAAGGCAGTCAAACGAAGCAGAACACGGAAAGGAGCGAGGGGAAAACCATCCCCAGCAAGAGTATCACAACCAGTAACACATTTTAAACTGATAAGATTTTCTTTAATTTGAAATAGGTATGGCAAATGTCGTTGATAGTGGAGAAACATGCCACAAGGAAAAGTAAGTACCGAACATGTTTGTTTAACTAAATCCTCAGGACCCTCCTGGAAAATGGGACTTGTTTTAAAATAAGCACAAGAAACAGATTTTAACACAAAATCACTCAAAGAAAACACCATTTTTTCCCACTTTTTTCCTCCAAGAAGAAACACCATCTTTTTCCACCTCTTTACCCCGATTTGAATGGGGATTTTTTCAGGACCATCCTAGACAATGGGGCTAAGCTTTAAGATTTCCAGTAGTAACAGGAATTAGGATAAGGAATGCCGTGAGGAAGTTTAATTTAAACATGAAAGTTGTCACGCCTAAGGTAAGAGTTGAAAGGTTTTTAGGACACTCCTGGATAATGGGATATAACATAAGATTATTTTGGAAAAAGAGAGAAAGGAAAAACAAGAGGTTCAGTAGTAAGAAAATATAATGGAGTATTAAACATGTGCGATTTACCATAAGTTTTCAGGACCCATCTGGATAATGGGGTATAGCTTTTAAATTATCGTTATTAACATAATTCAATTGCCACCCACAGTTGCACCCAGTTATCAAACTGGGCCAGAAAAGTTTTTTTGTTTTGTCAATTGTTGTAGAAGTCAGGAGCCCGCTTGGAGAACAGAGGCATACATTCAAGTTTTGAAGTCAGGAGCCCGCCTGGAGAACAGAGGTGTACCTTTCAAGTTTCAGCAGTCAGGACCCCGCCTGAAGAACAGAGGGAGTATGATTCAAATTTTAGTTTTCAAGTTTTATTAAAAATGACACGCACCAACTACCAAACTGGGGCAGAAAAGTTTTTTTGTTTTGACAATTGTTGTAGTAGTCAGGAGCCCGCCTGGAGAACGGAGGCATACATTTTAAATTTCAGAAGCCAGGAGCCCGCTTGGAGAACGGAGGCATACATTTCAAGTTTTGAAGTCAGGAGCCCGCCTGGATAATGGAGGCATACAATTAAAGTTTTGAAGTTAGGAGCCCGACTGGAGAAGAGAGGTGTACCATTCAAGTTTTGAAGTAAGGAGCCTACCTGGAGAACAGAGGTGTACCTTTTAAAGTTTTGAAGTTAGGAGCCTGCCTGGAAAATAGAGGTGTACCTTTTAAAGTTTTGAAGTCAGGAGCCCGCCTGGAGAACAGAGGCGTATCTATCAAGTTGTTGAAGTCAGGAGCCCGCCTGGAGAATAGAAGAATACATTCAAGTTTTAAAGTCAGGAGCCCGCCTGGAGAACAGAGGAAGACGACGATAATCAAGAGAAGATGTTCAAAGGATCAGCAATAAAATACTCGCCTGGAGAGCAAAAAAATACAGTTCAAGTCAAGAAGTTGGCGCAAGACAGCAACAAAAGGATTGTTGTAAGGAAATACAAGGCGAGAAGGCAACAATGGTCGCGAAACAAGTTGGAGAATAAGTCTTTGTAATTCATAGGTTATAGCTTAGCCTAGCTTATTTGTTTTTCTTTTAGCATGGTGTAATAAGGGGCCAGCAAGTAGCAGCAGCAACAACAACAGCAAACACAGCTTCATGGTACTCCCAGCTACCAAAACTTCCCGAACTACATTGACCTAATTCCTTTATAGCCAAGGATATGTAGGAAACCTTTGAAGCAGAGGTTAGGTCAAATCTTTCAAAAAATGCTTCACACGGAGTATTCAAACAGGCAAAAATCGCTCGTGCCCGCTCACTTTGTCTTTGCACGAAAACTCTTCGTATTTACGGGTAAAGAGGGGCAGCTGTGAGCACGTGATTTTTGCCTCACACGAATTACTCCCAAAGAAATCAAAATAAAATAATTCTCTTTTTGTATGCAATTTTTGTGATATTTTCTGTAATTGTTTGCATTTGTGTGCGCATGTTCGTTGGTTAAATTAATGAAAAAATTATGTTGTAATTGTATTTACAATTTAATTGGACATTTCGGGATTAATTGTTGAACTAAGTGTTTTAGAAAAAAGGAAAATCATAAAAAATAATGTATTTTTGCATTTTTAATAATTAATATCGAATTTTTGTGTTTTCTTTTAATTTGTTGTTTTTTTATGTGTGAAAATTATTATTAAGCATTAATTAGTATTTTTTAAGTTGATTGAGGTTTATAACATAATTTAGGATTCTAGGTTTTTATTTTGAAAAAATAATTTAGGAAGAAAAGAAAGGAAAAATTAACAAAAAAAGAAGGGAAATAATAATACTCAGATTTGGGCCATTCAGTTAAAAAATTTCAAGCCCAAACGAATACCCATATCTGGTCCAGCCTTTAAACCACCCAAACGACGTCGTTTAGGTTCAGCCAACCGGAGCCCTTGAAATAGCCTGATCTAACGGTCCATAGCAACGCCTGTTACCCGACCCGTTCCCACACCCGGTCCAAAACCCATCCGGTTCCCCCCACTTAGTCAAAATGACCCCGTTTTTATTAAGGGATTAATCGTAGCCGTTGGATTTCAATCATCCAATAGCTCTAATTAATTCCTTAATTTTAATATACCTAAAATCTAACCCTTACCCCCTCTAAAACCAAACCCCCCAAAACCTTAGAGATGCCCTTGTATAACACCACCGCCCGCCGCCCACCGGAAATCGCCCACGGTGGGAAACCACCAAACAGCCCCATCTTCACACCCAGGTTCCCCTCCTTCTCCTCTTGCCAAAACCCTGAACCACTTCCTTCAAATCCAGGCCGAATCTATCAAAGATCGATTTGAAACCAAGAACCCTAGCGCCGCCACCATTTCTCTGATGGCGGCGTCACCTCCCCTCAGCCCCAAACTAACACCCCATGACACCCTTTGTCCTCTCATCCCAAATCTCCAGTCCATTGCATTCAAATCATAGTCAAACTCGTCCAATTTCAGATTGAAAAAATGGGACGCAAGCCGTAAAAATTGAACAGACAAGTTTACTGATGGTTTGAGATCGAAATTGATTTTATTCGTGTATTTTCGTTTGAAAACACACGATTAAGGTCCATTTCGGTCTAAATCAAAGGAGCGAAGAGTAATTTTAGAATTTTGTCCGACTGGTCCTTAGGTATTTTCAATTCCTTTTCCTTTCTTTCATCTTTTGTTTTGTTTAAATTCCAGTCTTCATCTCCTCTAACTTCGTCTTTTCTGTTTTGTTTTTGTTTTGAAATAATTCTGTTCGTATGTTTAAAATTAGAGTTTGTTCATCCATGTCATTTAATTTCTTTGTTCTTTGTGTTATTTCATTTTGTTTCTGATGTTCAAAGAAAGGAACTCTGATTCCCTCTTGGGAAACTCTGTAAAGGCCAGTGATTCGATATGGGCTCTGTTAATCAGAAGCCTAACGAAATGAGCTCAATACAGGTGTTAAGCCCATGGCCTTGAGGTTGAACTTGGGTTCAATTTCACCCGTATCTGTTTGGTATGTTGGGGTAGTTAATAGAGTATTAAGTAATTAACAGGGAATTTTTAAGGGGTAGTGTGAGAATTGTTTAAAAGAAGAGGTGTTTGCCTAATTAAGAAGTTTCTGTGATGGTGGGGTTGTAATTGAAATAGCTTGATTAATTAAAAGGCACTAAGTAAGTGGATGAATTAAGAATTGAGAGATAAGATAGTAGTGGGAAGTGCACTAACGAAAATGCTCACTAAAGGTGCCTGAAATTGAGGATAAAGGGAGGTCTGAAGTTTATAAATAGGGTAGACCTTAGACACTGATGGATGGACATTCGGCCATACACATATATAGACACACATTGAGAACAATAGAGAGAAGATTCAGAAGATTTGAAAGGTTTGAAGAGCTAAAAATCCAGAAATAAAGGCTGCTTAATTTCACTCTTTCAGAAAGTTTTTTTTCCTTAAGAAAAGATCATTAGCATTGTATTTCAGAAAATTAAAAAAATGAATATAGCTTCACTGTTTCAGTGACCTCTCTTTCTTCTAATTTACAAAATTCTTCCTTGTTAAAGTATTCTGGGGTGCAACTTGAGTGTTAGAAGTGTTTGAGCTTGGCTTCATTTGGGTTTGAAGATTGGAAGTCAAGTTCTTGGTTAATTCCATTACTAGTTGAATTTGAAGCCTATTTCTGCTACTGCTGTTGCTGGACTACTGTCTTTTGAGCCTTCTTAACTCCAGATTTTTCCTTGTTTATTTTATGTACCAGGTACATCTCTTTTGAATTCTGCCCAATGTAAAGCAAGTTTGGAGCATGAAATGGACAAAAGCTGAAGTGATCTTGCTTGCATTCTATTATGCAATTGATTGTCCTAGTAGTTTGATTCATCATGTAGGATTAGTCTATTTCTGTGATTGAACAACTGAAATCTCTGAACATTGCTTAATTTGGAATTTTGAGATGTCATAAATGTGTTTAGCTTTTGGTTCTAATCATTGCCTATGTTCAATAATATTGGCATGTTTGATTGTTTTTATAGAGGTTCAAAAGGAGTGATGATTAGTTGTTTGTTTATTTTTGGCTTATTGGCACAACACTAAGGGAATTGAGATTTGATTATTAGTCGTATCCTGTACCTTGTGCATCAGTCCTTGGCCAGTTATGGTGTATTTGGGCTTTGTAGGAAGTATGGTTGATTTTTGAGATTCGAGTGTTAATTGTTTGGGTATTTTGAACGCCAAAAAGAACTAACTGGGTATATGACTTTAAGTTTGAAGCTTTTATTGCTAACTGACGCAGCTATAAACGATTTCAATAGGATAACTTAGTTTAATTTGTGGTTGTTCTTTACTGCCTATAACTGTTTTTCCACAAGGATCGAATGGCTATTTATTTAAAGAGTATATGTAATTGACCTTTTTTGTATGTCTTCAAAAGTTATTAATGTCAGAATTCGGAAGAATAGGATTTGTGGGTGCTACACTTCAAAGTTTTGAATTCCATTTGTATGCTAGTGAACCTTGATCTCATGGAAGGTTGACTCAACCTGGTGCCAATTATTGATGAAGCTCGAGCTATCAGTACTAACTCCAAACCAAAACATATGACCTTGAGGTCTGATGGCCTATGTGAGCTTAGTTATCACTTGGGCCCCTTCTTGGGCCCAACTTTGCATGGCTTACGTTCGTGGGTCTTTCCAGGCCTTACGTTGGGTCAAAATCTTAACCCCAAGCCATTAACCCTTGTCTTTTATTTACAGTGAGTTGTATTAGGGATAACAAATAGTCATGGCCCAATCATTAACAATTTATATATTAAATAATAAATATTCATAGCAAACCTTTAGGGCCGTTTAAATACGATTGTGGTTGTGTATACGTTCGCGCAACACGACTATAATCCTAACATTAATTCGGAGTATGCATTCATGCCACGTCAAACCAACGCCGTTAATAAGAAAAATGGGTTTTCACAGGCTATTAATTAATTTAGTACCCTTAAAAAATAAAATTTGGGTGCGCCGTGCCAAACTAAAATGACAATCGCATGACTCTCTTTTAATCAAACTTGTATGGATCCTTGGAATTCGAGGCGTTCCATTTAGCAAAATTTTCATGGCCCCACAAAGATAATAATGGGATAGTTGTTTTTAGCACGTGCTTTAATAAAATTAATTCCCTAAACTCGGATGCACATTTATGTGATCCAAATCCAAATCTTGACGATGTTAAAATATGTCAAAACCTACGGGTGCATTTATGTAATGTGGTTCGAGACATGTTTTAATAACGTCGTAATTTTATCTAAAAAATGATGAATAAAAGCGGTAAAAATTAAAATTTGCACATAGATTCATAATTGTTTAAAATTAGAAAATTAAGCCGAATATAACAGTTGAGCGACCGTGCTAGAACCACGAAATTCGGGAATGCCTAACACCTTCTTCCGGGTTAACAGAATTCCTTACCCGGATTTTTGGTTCGCGGATTGTTAAACAGAGTCAAACCTTTTCCTTCATTCGGGATTCAAACCGGTGACTTGAGAAAACATAAATCTCCCAAGTGGCGGCTCTGATTTTTAATAAAATGAATTCCGTTTCGGTTGTCCTTTAATTGAAAAAACTCCCTTATATTATACACTTCCGAGGGTGTGGTAAAAAAGGAGGTGTGACAACCTGTTCCAGTTCCTCGACCATTGATTTGGTTGGGTCTAACTCTTCGGAACAATGAAGGTTCGAAGAGTAAGGAAATCCTCTTCTTTCTACTTTGATTACTTGTTCCTCTGGCTCGATCGGGATTGGGATCGGTGATTACTGTTTGGCCGTCTACTTACCTTTGGTGCTCGACTTTTTTGAGGTCGAAGGCACTGGTATCAGTGTCACTTCATCAACTGCAATATTTCCTTTGTAGCATGTTGTTCTTCTTACACCATCCACTGTTGGGAATTTTATCATCTGATGAAGGGTTGACGGTACTTCCCTCATGTTGTGGATCCATGGCTCCCAAGGAGTGCATTATACCTCATGTCACCTTCGATGACATGGAATTTTGTATTTTGGATGGTCCCGGCTATGTTTACTGGTAGGATAATCTCCCCCTTGGTTGTTTCGCATGCCATGTTGAATCCAATTAGGACCCAGGATGCAGGCACAATTTGATCCTGAAGGCCGAGCTACTCTACGACCCTCGATCTGATTATGTTTGCTGAGCTACCTAGATCCACTATAACACGTTTAACTTGAATTTTATTTAACAAAATAGAAATTACCAGGGCGTTATTGTGCAGCTGAGATATGCCTTCCGCTTCTTCATCATTGAATGATAGGACGCCCTCAGGCACAATGCTCCGAGTTCGTTTCTCTCTGGTGATTGACACTTTGGTGCGTTTGAACACATGCCCTTGTAGAACATCGACACCGCCAATGATAATATGGATTACATGTTGTGGTTCTTCCTGCTCATTTTTTTATTTGCATCTCTTTTCCTGAAGTGGTTCTTAGATCTATCACTGAGAAGTTCTCGAAGGTATCCCTCGTTGAACAGCCGAGCCACCTCTTCCCTTAGCTACCTAAAGTTTTTGGTTCTATGGCCATGTGTGCTATGATACTTAAACATCAAGTTTGGATTCCTTTGAGAAGGATCAGATTGGATAGGTCTCGGCTACCTAGTGTCTTTGATTCTTCCAATAGCTGACACGATCCCTGATAAATCTATATTGAAATTATACTCCGACAATTGAGTTGCCTCCGCAAGATCAGTATGTTTATCGAACCTATTCTTACTCATGAGTCCTCGAGAGCTTTGACCTCGATTATTTCTCCGATCATTTCGAGGAGCGTTACGTCCCGAACTGTTGTTTCTTCGATCGACATATGGCTGATATTGTTCCTTGTTATATCTTGATTCCCTGTCTGTATCCCTCAGGGGATTAGATGCCAACCTGTTAGGATGAACTGTACCCGAGGGGGCTCCTAACTGGTCGTCCTCGACCCTATTCTTTGCTTGGTAATGGTTATGTACATCCGACCACGCCACAACTGGATACTCGATCAGATTCTGCTTTAATTATCGAGACGCGATCGAACTCCACTCATTCACAACCTGCATAAAAGCCTGTACTACCCAATCATCCGAGATCGGTGGTAATTCCACTCGCTCCATATGAAATCGGGATATGGACACCCTTAGCATCTCATCGTTCCTTTGTCTTATCTTGAAAACGTTTGATTTCCTTGTCGCCACATTTATGGCCCCGAAATGTGCTTTCACGAAAGCGTCTGCTAACATAGTAAACGAATCAATAGAGTTTGGGGGCAAGTTGTGATGCCAAATCATGGCTCCTTTCGACAATTTTTTCCGAGACTTTTTCAACAATACTGATTCGATCTCATCGTCATTCAAGTCTTTTCCTTTAATCCCGCAAGTGTATGAAGTAATATATTCATTGGGGTCGGTTATCCTATTGTATTTAGGTATAGCAAGCATGCAAAACTTTTTAGGAATGGGCTTCAGAGCCACACTCCGAGGGAATGGCTTTTGTGAACTTTTTTGGCATCCAAACCTTTCAAGACCGGGGGTGCCCCCTATATTTAATTAACACGGGAGTTATAAGCCTCAACTTTCTTGTCATTATCCTTAATATTTTTCTCCCCGGACTCGATTCTCTTTGTGAGTTCCTCGAGCATCCTCATAATCAATGGGTCAGTCCCCGAGCCATTACTGTTTGATCTTTTTGGGATGGTTCAGTACGTCGAGTGTTTTCTGGTTCGGCTATACTCGGCGTTTTGTTCCGACTTTGAAGTTGAGAAATGGCAATCTGTTGAGCTTGTAGCATTTCAAATATCACTTGGAGGCTGACTCCTCTATCTCCTATATCATGTGTTCCTTGGACCCCAGATCGGGCTTTCCTGCGTACACCTCCTCCGAGGTCTGCGCCTAAATCTGCATTTAAAGTAATGTGTGAACTAACATCAACTGGTTCCATATTTGGCACTTCCCCAGGGTTTATCGATGGTACAACGACCCCTACATTTTTGTTACCCCATGAAATCCAAGACCTTCGTTGTCGTGAATAGGTGCATTTTGCGAGTTTGACAAGTTTAATCCTGAGAACAAAAATTCTTGACAAGAACAAGTATAAAAATAACGTATGTTATTATAATCAGTACTGATATAATCACTATTATGTTTAGCCGCACGGTGAGCGTCAAACAGTTTACCTCAAAAATATGAGTAACATTTAAATTTAATTTATGGTTTTAAAGATACGTAATTTGGTTCAATGCTAATTAATAACCAAGAAATCTAAAATATAAATGAAAGGAACAAGTAAAATCAAACCAAAATGTGGATCAGTCTCGACCTTGAGCCAAAGTGACCTCGAGATGGATCAAGAATAATAAAGCTAAAGGACAATTCTGATGAACAATGAGCGAAAAAGTAAGAGAGTATGTTCTTTACCAATGATTAGATCCTCTTTACAAATGATTGGGGACCCCTTTATATAATAGAGGAATCCTAAATAAGGTACATTTCTATTTACAGTAAAGAATCCTAGGGATAGCTGTCTAACTGCTCAGTACAGATTGGTACATATCTATTTCGAGATTTATGCCACGATCTTGGAAATGTGGCAGGAATCTAGATCATTCTGTTACAAATTTATAAGGACATTATCTCGGGGTTGAACGTACTCAGCTGCGAACTTTGACCCTCGGGCCTTGTACTCTGTCGTCGAGCTCGAGCCTATTCTATCAAGCTCGAAATCGATCCACCCTGAACTCAGGCTTAAGGCGACCCTTCGATCTTAGAAAATAGGGCATACCTGATTTCGACCGTATACAAAGCTCATCAAACTATTTTTTAATATTTTACAAATATTGAATTTAATATGTGCAAATACTGATGGCCCAAACCAATATTTACAAATATTGAAATTCAGTGCTTGCAAATATCGAAACATTCTAAATGTTTCTCCACATACACTATTAACATATCACTTGTAAGTTAGGCCAAGTTACTTATACAAGCAGAAAGAGAAGCATTTAATTTTTGATAAGGTAGCATTGTTTGACCAAAAAATATAAATCTTAATTCAAATAATTAAATTTCTATAAATGAGGATTAATCTTAGCTAACAATAATATCCTTAAGATGGAGTTCTTAAAGAAACAACAAATACTATGTAGACATATTCGGATAACGGCAGCAACATGCAATAAATATTCCAAAAATCAAAGGCAATAGTGTAGTATTCAATATCAATGAATAACAATAAATGATATTTAATTAAATATAATAAATGAGTCACCCAAGAAAGGATAGAATCAGTGAATGCTCTTTCTGGCAATGATGAGTGATGGACAATCCTTCAAATATTTGAGTTATTCTCGGATCTAGTGAAAAAGTGTAGACAAGAATTTCTGTCAAAAGGTGATGTTTGTATATTAGTAATGAGATCTGATTCTCTTTCTCAAGTCAAAGTATATTTTTTACAAATGAATATCAAATGTTCCCTATCATTATGTCTTTTTCAATTTATATGGAACATGTTCCTAAAAAGAAAATACTAATAGTACAAGTCTAATAGGATATTCTCTTTAATGTCGTATTTTGAAATTAGCCGTTATAATTCTAGGGAAAAGGTCCAAAATTGTCCCTTTACTATGGTATATTATTTACTTCTTCCACCACTTATACGTTTCGTCCAAAATCTATCCCTACCGTTAACAAAGTTTACATAATTGCCCCTAACCCTAACGTCCCTCCACTGCGGGAGTTGTCCCCTCTAATATTTTGTCCATATTAGCAGGTCCCACCAAATAAAATACCATGTCAGCATTGGAAGTAATTTAATCCTCAAATAAATTATGTTTCTTTGTCAAAATTAGAAAAATATAAAAAAATAAAATTTTCTAATTTAATAAATGCAATAACTACTTTAAGATTTCTCTCACTTTGAGAGAACAAAGGGGCAGCGTGTTTCTTCCTCTTCTCTACCACTGATTGCCGCACCGATTTTGATCATTAGCTGGTTGGCGGACCACTGAGTGTACAAAAATCCAAGAAAATCAGATGTCTTCATACAAAAATCCAAGAAAACTCAAGCAGTAACGCTTCTGTGGAAGGTAGGAGCAGTCAACACGAATTACATGTGTGTGTGAAAAGTTCGCTCCGTTTTGTGAAAATGGGAAGATGTCTTCTTTTATCCACAGTTTCTCCTTTAAGAATCCTTCTTCCTTATAATCTCCCTAAACTGGAATTTTCCAAGAGTTTGAGCACATATTCAGCGTTTTTTCATTACGAGTTTTGTACAAAGGCTGTTTTATCTAAGGTGGGTAATAACAAGAAAGTGTACTCAAAGATTGGTGCTGACTCTACTGGAAGTAGAGTCTCTAATGAGCTGCTCCAAGTCTTTGAAGATGCTGCCAAGACTAGTGCTTAGGTTTCCTCTTTCTTAGTAAATGGTTTTATGTCTATGTTCTTGGCCAATTTCTGCTTAAATATTTGATTTTTGAGTTTTCTTGTTCGATTTGCATTCTTTTTCTTGCTGGTGCATTGGATTGATGCTAACATGGCATTTTTTTTGTGGGACATGCTGACTTGGCTGTTGACATAGACAAAATATTATAAGGGTCAGCTGCCACAGTGGATGGATGATCATGCCCAACTATGCCTTATAAAAAGGATAAAACGGTCGCTGCAAATATATTCTGGTTAACAAGTCCGGAATCGAATCCCACAGGAAATTAACCTATCAATCACAGCTATTGGACTCACAGAAATTCACTTATTCAATTTTTGGAGATATTTGAGTAACATATTGGATGATTATTATCTAAATATTACGTAATAAAAATATAGTAATTAAGAACTAACTATAAAGGGTTTGTAAACAAGAATAGGAATGATCTAAGGTTATGATTTCCCCTGTTATTGGAATCCTTTCCGCTATATTTGCTATAAATTTGCCTAAGTCTTCTCTATCGATCATGAGCATTCTGACTATCGTAACTCTCTCTCAATTAATTACAACAATATACTAGACATATTCTCCCAAATTACGCTAGCTAACTTTAAGTACAACTCACTTAGATCGCATCCAAAGTTTCGTTATCCCTAATCCCACCTTTAAACCCTTTGTATTGATCCCTCATATACTTTAGGAGTGATGATATCCAACAACTACCTAAACATGTACTCTCTCCCGAGTAATGCACACTAAATAGGAAAACTAATTGAGGGCCCTTCAATCAACAACAATAAGCATATAGTTGAACAAATAGAGATAATATTATGGAAAATCTATATTAACATAACAAGAAAATCATCCTTCAACAGGTTCCATCAAAACCTTAGATTATGAGTTTAGCTACTCATACTCATAGTAACAATTTTCCAAATAATTTGCATAATTAATTTACAAAGTAAAGATGAAGTAATAAAGAATTTGATGATAATCTCCTCCATAAATTGTCCAAAACGTCTTCTTCCTTCCAAAAATAGTCTCCCTAGGTCTCAGATGTGTCAAAAGTCCTCAAAATAGCATTTCATATGTATTTATACCGAGTAGGGTCGGGCCCAGATGAAATACCCTTTCCTACACAAAATAGAACTTGGCTCTGTAAAATTTGTACAAGCGCGCCGCACATTGCGATGCACCATGCAGTGCGCTTGTGGGGAAATTCAGAGATCTGTATCTGTCAGATGGTTAGAAGATTCAAAGACGCGGCACGTGCAGCGACGCACTGTGCGACGCGGCTGTGTAAATTTCTAGATTGAAATTATTTCATCCTTTTTTGACATCCAGACTTGGTACACGACCTCCGAACACGATTCTGGCTTAACTTATTAGGCTTTTACTCAGACTTCAAAGCTCCAGATTAATCGATTTAGCTCCAAATTAACTTTTGAACTCGGGATCACTTCCTACAAGGCATAAAATATGTAATAAGTATAATTCACTATCATTTGAGCTTAGGCACACATAAAAATGCAGTAATTGGAATGTAATACTACAGCTAAAACAAGGGTTTCTAGCTTAACATCAACACCCCACACTTAAACCATTGCTCATCCTCGAGCATTTAAACTACTCTTTACCTAAATAGAAGCTTTCATCAAACAACCTCCCTGATACACTGATGATAGGCTATAATTATGTATTTTAGTCGCTTATTACACTCAAATTTACTGCACTTTAATTGAGCTTGAGCTTTAATTGCTAGTGTCTTGCACTAATTGTGTATTTTATGATTTGTAGGAGTGATTCCGAGCTATAAAGATGTTATGGAATGAATTCAAGTGATTTGGAGATTTAAAGTCTGAGTAAAAGCCCAAGGATTTAAGTCGGGATCATATTTGGGTATCAACGGATGATAGAGCAACAAACCAAAGAATCGAGTAGGCATATTGTGTACTGTCTAGTAAAATGCACATAACTTTTTGTTTGGAGCTACATTTGGGCTCCAAAATATATTTTTGGAACACTAACTCAAAGGCATACATCTTTTATCTTTTAAGTTTTTTCAAATTTTAAACAGAACAGAGTGCAAAATGTGGTCGAAACCGCAATCGAGGACCTAACACAGACTGAGGCAGTATACTTGCCAAATACCGCATCTGTGCCGCGCCCCAATCGTGGTCGTGGCCATCCAGGCCTGAAAACTTGTCTTTTTTCGCGTAGGAGAAGGTATAATTATTTGGGCCCGACCCTACTTGGTATATATACATGGGAAATGGTATTTTTAAGGGGGGAGACCAATTTTTGACACAAATTCGTCCTAAGGAGGCAGAAACACAATAGGTGCAAGGAAGGGAATTCTTCTATGAGTTTTTCCTTCTTCTTCCTATTTTTTCATTGTTTATTATGAATTTTAGTATTGTAGTTTTACATAAAATTATGAATAGCTAATTTGTTATCTAGGGTTTTGATGGAACCTTTTGTAGGATAAATTCTTGTTATGTTTTTATATAATTGAGTCGTTGGATTTCTCTACTTATTCAACTACATGTTTATTATTGTTGATTGAATGGACATCGATTGACTGTGCCTATTTATTATGTGTTGCTTGAGAAAGGATACATATTTAGGTGGTTGTTGTACAACTTCACTCCTAACGTATGTGAGAAATCAATACGGTGGGTTTAAAGGCAGGTCTAGAAATAACAAAGCCTTGACGTGGTCATAATGAGCAGTTAGATAAATCCAAATAGCGTAGTTCAAGAGAATATGTCTAGTAAATTATTGTGGTTGCTCGAGAGAAAATTACGGCACCTAAAGTGCTCACGATCAGTAGAGAATACATTGGCAAAATTGTAGGGAACATCGCTAGAAGGATTCCGACAATTGGGAAAATCATAACTCTAGACCTCCTTAATTTAGTCTCCAACCCTTTGTCTCGTTAGTTGATAATTTTACCGCTTTGTTGTATTTGCTAGTTAATTAGTTAGAAATATAAATCTCAATCTTTATATATTAGAAAATTGTTCAATCTTGTCTTCTTAGTGATATTAAACAGATACAGCTAAGCCTTAGTTCTCTATAGGATTCGACTCCGAACTTTTAGATCAGATTATATTTGCATCGACTGCTTATCCTTTTTAGGACTAGAGTTGGGCGTGATCAAATTTTGGCACCGTTGCCGGGAAACTAACGATGTAGTTGTAGATGTATATATTGCTAGGGTTCAAGAAACATGACATCTTGGAATTATGGGAATTTAGGTGTAGATAATTCTACTATTGATCCTTATACATATTGTGAAGGAAACCACCCGTATTAAAATTACCAAAATATTTCTGAGAGCGAGTTATATGCACCAACTCAATCTTATTTGTAGAATGTGTGTGATGTGTCTGGTGGTAAAAATAATCACTTTAATGGTTGTGCTTATATTTCTTATCTTCCTCCAACCCCTTACTATGATGGTTTTACCTTTTCTTGTGAAGTTAATAGGAACAAAGAACCTAGAGATGCAAATATGAAGGAGATCAAGGATATGTTAAAGTTCCTTATGAAACAAAATAATAAAAAATAATTGTAGATAGAAAGGCAAGAGACAACTATTCACAAGTTGGTTGGAGTTTTTAATGCTCAACAAGCCAATATTGATGATAGTAGTCAAGAAGAGCATGAATTTTAGGTGTTAATTGGGAGGTCAGAGTAGAACATCAACAACCTAGCCGACTACAATTTGAGGATATCAATGTTGAAGAAGTGAGATTAGAGTCAGCCAAGGACATTGAGGATACAAATTTTATTGACTCTAGTATCATTGATGTTGAGGATGCTGAAAGTCCTGACTTTCATGTGTGTGAGTGCATTGGTCATCACTCTAAATATTTTTCTACATTATGCTTGGATGACGATATGGAAATAGAGTCATTCGAGCCGATTGAGAAGTCAAGGAATGAGGAACAAGGTGCCTACATTCTGGAATTTTTCTTGCCAGAAAGACAGGACTACATACCTCATCTGAAAGCCAAGAAGTGTAGAATAGTACAGTGGTTGCTTGGGCCAATTAGATTTGTTCCTCCATCCCTGGAGCATAGCCGAAAATTTGATTCCAAAAAGGGGGTTCAATTCATAAGCTCGAGGTGGATACAAAAAGTGATTCGCGTCGTGCCGCGACGTTAAATCAAGTGCTTGTTGGGAGGCAACCCAGCTTTATTGCGTTATTTTATTTATTTTTTATATATTTTTAATTATATTATTTTTGTAGTGTCAATTTTTTATTTTCTAGGAGCATAGAAATCAAAGGTATTGGAAGGATGCAACATCAAACCAAATGGTTGGAACTAAGCGTGAGATACCCGCACGAAGGACCAAGCTTGGGAGAAGTTTGAGTACCCCATGAGCTGTTAGTGCTTCTGCCTTTGGCCTACTAGGGAGTCTCTTTTACCCTTTTATTAGTTATGGTGTGCATTGGGGACAATGCACAATTTTAAGTGTGGGATGAGGAGATTGTTTATGTGACTTTCTATGCTATTTTAGTTGTGTTAGTTTAATTGAATATATATTTTTTAATATAAAAGATTTGACTTTTCCCTATGATGGATCTATTAGACAATTTTCTTGAGGGATTTAAGTCTAAAGAAAAAATAAAATAAAAAGTTTTTTTAGGTAATATAGCAAATTCCCCCTTGATTTTTCTTTGTGCCGTGGTTCTTTTCCAAAGGTTTTATTTGAACCGGGTGTAGTTAGTCTTTTTTAGGAATAGGAGCCATTGTGTTGTGTTTTGAAATGAAGCAATATCTCTTGAATTTGTTATGCCTTGAGAATAGTGAGTATTTTGGTTTTGACGCTTAGGCTCAGTTTTTGACACTTGTATAAGTACCTTAAATTGTATGATTTTAAATTTGTTAAACTGCTTTGACTAGAGTGTCTTGATAAATCCATTCCTGAGTGAGTTATGTGCCATGTGTGTGTGAGATTTGGGTGTTATTTTGTGCATTGCATTTGATGTCTAGAACTTGCCCCGTGTGTTTGCAAAGCGAAATAATAGTTTTATTCAGTCTTGGAAGTGATATAGGCATTTCTTTGTTGAGCCAGATATGTATATTTTACCCGCCTAATTATTATGTATCTTAGTTACCCCCTTTGAGCCTGTAATCTTGTTTCTTTGGCAACCACATTACAAGCCTTACCCATTTGTTTGAATTAACCATCTATTTGAACCATTATAACCTCTCAAGAGCACTCGAATTATTTATGAACATTGTAAATGTTAAAGTATGGGATGGTTGGTTTGGATTTTGAGTGGAACTAATTAAATAAGGAGAAAAAGTGCACTATTTTGAAAAATCAAGAGGCACTTGAATTAAAAAAAAAGTAGTTGGATTGTTGTGAAAAAATAATTCCTTGATAAGTGGTGGCTCTTGATGTAAGTGTGCTTAAAAAAGAATGGGGTAATATATATATTGATGTGAATGTGGAGTTTTGGTTTGACATAAGTATGGGGTTTGAATGTTAAATTATATGTATTAAAGTGCTTAGGGAGGTGTAGTCACTCTTATATCTAAATGTATTCTACCCGTCCCGTAGCCTACATTACAACCAAATAAAGTTTTAATTGATTCTAGATTGAATGAGCTCGTTTAGTGGAGCAGTACACTACAGGCAAGCTTACGATGCATCTTTTGTGGCATATGAATGTTATTTCTGAGAGTGAGTGAATTCTTTCTATCTTGAGTTCCTAAGTGTTCTTAAATTTTATTGTATGGAACTACTCTTTTTTGTTGTGTGAGGGTACTTGATTCATGAAGGAAAGGTAATGTCAGTGACCTCTATGTTAGAGTAAGTCGGTGAGTTGTGAATAATGCGTGGTACTTGTGAGTCAATTCTTGAGGTAAGGATGTTATACTTTTGTGCTTAGTCTATTTTAAATACTCTTGGTGTGACGAGTTAGAAGGATTGTTTAAAAAGGTCGTGTCTATAAAAAAAATATAGTTTGATTGCTTGAGGTCGAGCAATGATTTAAGTATGGGCTATTGATGATACGCTATAATTACGTATTTTAGTCGCTTACTACACTCAAATTTACTGTACTTTAATTGAGTTTGAGCTTTAATCGCTAGTGTCTTGCACTAATTGTGTATTTTATGCATTGTAGGAGTGATTCCAAGCTATATAGATGATATGGAATGAATTCAATTGATTTGGAGCTCTGAAGTCTGAGTAAAAGCCCAAGGTATTAAGTCGGGATCGTATTCGGGGATCAACGGATGACAGAGCAACAAAACAAAGAATCGAATAGACATATTGCACATTGTCTAGTAAAATACACATAACTTTTCATATTTTACATTTTTCCTAAATGGAAAAGGGTGCAAAACGCGGTCAAAATTGTGACTGCGAACCTAATACGGACTGAGGTAGTATACTTTCCAAATACCACGTCTGTGCCGCTCCCCGACCGCGGCCGCGGCCATCCAGGCCTGAAAACTTGTCATTTTTTGCGTAGGAGAAGGTATAATTATTTGGGCCTGATCCTACTTGGTATATATACATGGAAAAATGGTATTTTTAAGGGGGGAAACCAATTTTTGACAAAATTTCGACCTAAGGAGGCAGAGACACAATAGGAGCGGGGGAGGGGAGGGGGGGAGTGTAACGACCCGACTGGTTGTTTTGAGCACTAGCACTTCATTCAGCAGTTAGAGGCCATGAACAGCTTCATTTCAGGTATTATGACTTGTACGCGTGGTCAGAATTTGATTTCGGGAAATTCGGAG